>JBBGZY010000510.1:4910000-5202500 GCA_037952925.1 Lithobates clamitans
TACATAGGGAGAAGATGATGAGGGGTTAGCAGAAACCTATAATAAGTGTTTTTGGTCTTGTGACTTTCTCTTTTCCAGATATAATGAATCCCCTATTGAAGGATCCAGAGTTCCTTACTTCTTTTATTTCAAAATATCGAGAGATGAGGAATTTGTGGGAGGTGAAACACCCTCAGTATTATGCCAAGCATGTGAGGAAGTCAACGCTGGAGAGACTTCTGTCCTTTGTCCAGGAGACCATCCCGGGAGCAACAATGGAGACAGTGCTCAAGAAAATTGGGGTCTTGAGGAACATGTATAAAAGGGAGCATAGGAAGATCCAGGAATCAAGGAGATCAGGAGCATCAGCAGATGATGTTTATGTACCCAGGCTGTGGTACTACAATCAACTCCGTTTTCTTGATGACCAGAATGAAGCCAGGGCATCACTTTCAACCCTTCCCTCCACCCTTCCCTCCACCCTTCCCTCCACCCTTCCCTCCACCCCAGCAGAGGCTGATGAGGAGCAAGCTGGGTCTTCCATCCTGGATGAACCGGATATGACCATCTGGAGTCAGGTAAATTATTTTAACAAATATTTACTGTACTAATATTAATGATGTTAACTGGATGTTATAATTGTCTCAAATAATTTTGCACTCCAAATTGTGTATACATATCAAATGATAGTAGTGGCTAAATATGTTTGGCACCTGCTTGAAATAATTAGGGTGTCTGATTAGACTCTTTTATTAAAGAGATGTATTCACATTGAATTTGCTAGTCATGAGAAGCAAACTGTGTGTCATTGATGAACCCAAAAAAATAAACTAAAACTATTGTCCTTTTTTTATACACAGGATGAGTCCATCCAGGAGGAATGTGGGGAAAGTGGCAGGCAGGAGGAGACCGGGCCCATGGACAGCCTGGAGGAGGCCGGATTCACCATCATCCTGGAGGAGGCTGGGCCCAGTGTCAGGCAGGAGGTGGCTGCTCCCAGTGAGGTGGCTGGGCCAAGTGAGGTGGCTGGGCCAAGTGAGGTGGCTGGGCCAAGTGAGGTGGCTGGGCCCAGTAGGAGCCTCACCCAATCCCAAGTGCCTCCCCTCCACCTTCCCAAAAAAAGGGCCAGGAAGGGGATGGTCACACAGGACGCGTCCCTGCACCTCATGCAACAGGCCACCCGGTTTTTAACGAGCCCCCCCGAAGCGGAAGAAGCCTATGGCTGCTACTTAGCCAGCAGGCTTCTTCAGATGGATTGGGAGCAGCGCCTCATTTGTGAGCGCCTATTTGGGGAAACAATCCATAAGGGGCTGCAGGGCACGCTAACAAAAAACACCCAACTACATGAGGCAGCCCCCCCCCTCCTCCTCCTCCTCCTCCTCCTCCTCCTCCTCCTGCCACAACTGAAACACCAGAGCCACAGCCTCAAAAGAAGGCTACAGGGAAGGCTGCAGGGAAGGCTGCAGGGAAGGCTGCAGGGCAGCGTGGAGGAAAGGCTGCAGGGAAGAGAAGAAAGTGATGACCTGGGTTCAGTCTGGTCTGACAGAAGACGCAGGCTGTTGTAGGACCACAGTCTGGGGACATCTAGATCATCTGCTGGTGCTGTTGATCTCTGGGATTCTTGGACCAGATTGTGCTCCCTCTTATATGGACTCCTCAAGATCCCAATTTTCTTGTACACCGACTTTTTCCAGCGTTGACTTCCTCTTTATTTTATTTTGACCATGAATAAATGGATCTTTTTTGAGTTTAGCAAAAGACTTTATGTGTTTTCTTTTAAATCATTGATTTTACACACAATGTTAAATTAACAAGGGACAACAATCTCATTGAGTTTTAAAAAAACACACCAAAAATACATTACTAATGTTAATAATGTTCAAGTGGTAAGTCTTGAAAATAAAAAAATATACATAAACAAAAACGGTGCTTTGGGTTAACTTTATCTAAAAACTAAAAAATAATCACTAGAAAAAAAAAAAAAGAATAATGGGTTCTTTGTGGTAACTTTACAAACCTAAAAAAAAAAAAAAAAAATAAGGGAAAAAGTATTATTAGTATGGAAACATTGTTTATAAAAAGCATACTATATCATTCATGAGATCAAAGAGAAAAAGAATTCAGAAATCAGTTTGGGAGAACTCTGATTATGAACAGCAAAACACCTTCGTTCTTTAGAGCATTCGTAAAGAAGAAATAAAATGCGCTGCATTCAACGATCACAGATTTTGCAGCGTGATGAATGTGCTACCTACAATACGAACACTAGTTTTACTAGACCGAGTGCTTCCGTTTAGTTTTTGCTTATGAGCATGCGTCGTTTTTTTGTCCGTAGGACTAGCATACAGACGAGCGTACTTCGGGGTCCGTCGTAGTTACGACGTAAAGATTTGAAGCATGTTTCAAATCTAAAGTACGTCGGATTTGAGGCTAAAAAAGTACGTTGAAAGTCCGAAGAAGCCCACACACGATCGGATTACCAGCCAGCTTTAGTCCGTCAGCGTCCGTTGGACTTTTGTAGCTGCAAAGTCCGACCGTGTGTACGCGGCATAAGAAGTAAAAATATACTAAGAAACAAAGTACAAAAATACTGGACATTTATAGTTTAGTGGGCATACAGGAGTTGGTTGGGGAGCTTGGGAAAAACTATAGCTGGTAATAGTGACACACCAACAAAAAACAAACTTACTTGTTACACCATTTATAGTTGTTTATAAGAATCAAGGAGCATATATTGTTGAGTTTATCCAGCTCCTACAATTTTCTATATAGGCCACGTTTCCCGTATATATAGATTTATGTACCAAAGTTCATATGAAGTATAGCATATCTGACTATGCATTATTCTTGTACCATAGGATTTGGCATAGGTATCCACTTAGCCGTTCCTTGTGGACCGCATAGGCCGGATGCAGTCTATGACTCTGCCTGTCTCAAATGCTGTTACCCATGAATATTGATATGGGACAACACTACCAAACGATGGTTTGAGTCTTCAATCCACTCCAATCCTTTCTCCTTCACTACCTCTAAAATTTGGGAGATCAATACTGCAAGCATTACACTCGGAACATTGCATCCTCCTTGATTCTTATAAACAACTATAAATGGTGTACCAAGTAAGTTTGCTTTTTGTTGGTGTGTCACTATTACCAGCTATAGTTTTTCCCAAGCTCCCCAACCAACTCCTGTATGCCCACTAAACTATAAATGTCCAGTATTTTTTACTTTGTTTCTTAGTATATTATTACTTCTTATACACTTGCAGATTACATTGTATAACTTCACAGGAAATTCCCTGAAGAAGAAATTTACGTTTCATATATTCCGAAACATGTTGGATTCTTCCATATGTATCATTCAGGTATGAGTTCTTCATGTGTAGAACCTGTATGTAAAGGATCTTTTGCAGTTTCTGTACATTGGATTGTTTTTAATTTTCTACATTATGTGATATTTTGAATAAAGATTACAATTTTTATATATACTCTGTCATCCTTCACCTTTATACTTTTCTTTACTGTTTGGCTCCCTCCCACCCATAAAATCCCTGGGGTCACCACCCCTCTCTTGGGGTCCATATTTTCTTGTTATTTGTTTTTGGGATGTGGTGAGAGGTGAGCTCCACCTTTGAGTCTATTTGACTGCACATTTATATTGTTTGATGGTTTAACCATACTTTTATGTTGCTCAATACCAGGTAGTAGATACCCAGAGAGGCATTGAACTCTCTTTTCCCTTGCCCCCCCTTCCCCCTCCCCCCTCTCTGTTTTTTCCCCCCTATCTTTCTTGTTCCTCTTCTTTTGACCCCCCTATTTGGTGCACCATCAAGTATATACATACTTACTGTTATTATATTTTGTGGGCAGTTTGCTAGTTACTAGCATGGCCGAGTTTGTAGGGCAAGCTTGGATTGCTTTTGCAAATAATCTTCAGAAAGAATACGGACAAAGGGAATCAAAGGAATCCAAATTAGGTTTTCTTTTCTCCAATCTAACCAAATGGTTGGAGAAAAAATCCTCCCTATATTGGCATATCAAGACTTTCGAAGAATACATGAGAGAGGATCTGAACCCTCTAGGTCTTAGGGTTCAGATCTTCCCTTCTTTTGACAATATTGACCCCACGTTTAAGACAGCCTGGGAGGACATCTTAAAAGCTTGTTCTAACCAGATGATGAGCTTATTAACCGAAGAATATAAAAAATGACTACTAGATATAGATAGGAATATCGAGGATCTTTATTCTAAGCTCAATATATTCAATACCCACCCCTCTTTCTCTGAACTTAATGAAAAACTAAAGATACATATTGAAGGTTACAATAAAAACATTCTTGCCAAAAAAGAAAGCAAATTCTTACATGACAAACAAGCCTTCCATGAAGGCCGGGCCTATAAATGGCATCAACAGACAAAAAATAGGACATACCAACACCAACAGATACACTATGACTACCAATCAGAATTTTCTGATACTTCTTCTATGGCTTCCAATTCATCACAACCCCGTTTCAAGGGGTCTATGAGCACAAGAAAAGCCAAAAGACATAGAGAAGGAGGGAGCTTTGAAGGCAAACCCAAACGGAGGCAGACTAATCGCACACGTAAAACACCAACAAAAACATTGAGCTCTGCTCCCTTTTCATCCACAAATCAACCTACCCCCATACCCACAAGCACTACCAGCAAGGATACCACAATTCCACCAAATGTAAGGATTTCTAGCCTTTTTCAGTCAAAAAACTTAGGCACTCCTCTAGCCCCCCAAACATAGGAACCATCCCAAGACCATCCCCTCCCCCCCTTGCCTCCCCTCCCCTATTTAACATCATTAACCTTTCATCCCATTCTCTCACAATAGATGAAACAGCGGTTCTAACTAGAGGTCTCACTTTTTGCCCCAATCAGAAAATAAATAAATTCGATACAATAAAAGATCTACATTTATTCACATGTAAACTCCAGCTACAAAGCATGTTTGCCAAAACCGATGTGGATTCAAATACCTTCCGATCCCTTAAAGAGCGACAGGCATTGAAGGACCTAAATACACTGTTTGAGGAAAGTGACACTCGAGATCTCATAGACAGAATAGATTTGGAAGCTCTCTTGAATCCATCTATTAGTTCCAATACAAAAGATCAGACATCTTTTAAATTGAAGAAAAAATCTGACCTATATCCCTCTCCAGGTACCAACCAGGGCATATCTACATTCCTAAAATTATCAACTCAGGAAATCAGAGAGTTGAATGCAAATAGAAGTCTCCCTGATAACCTAACAAACAAAGAGAAACAGGCCTTGAATACACTAGCTAATAACCCTAACCTAGTCATCAAACCTTCAGAAAAGGGTGGAAATATTGTACTAATGAACAACGATAAGTACATATCGATGTGCATGCACATACTTAACAACACAATAATTACTTCATTCAATGAACAATTCTATATTCTGGTAGATAAAGCACTCAATAACAACATTATTTCCAACCAACTATGGAAATTCATCAGTACCCCTTTTCCCATTGTCCCTACATTCTATTCCCTCCCCAAAATTCACAAGAACAATATAGATCCCCCAGGTAGACCGATTGTGTCTGGTAATGGATCCATTACTGAGAATCTTTTCAAAATGGTAGACGAACATCTAGGAACGTTCATACTTTCCCTACCATCATACATAAAAGACACAATCCACCTACTCAACATCATCGACGGCGTCCGGGTAACTAATGAGACAATTTTGGTCTCCATTGATGTTGAAACACTTTACAGTTCAATTCCCCACGACAAAGGGGTAACTTGCATTCAAAAAGTCTTATCACAAACTCCTCTGTCTAAGAAAGCATTTAATGAATTTGTATTATTAGCACTGGACTTCATACTCCGACATAATGTGTTCAGTTTTCATGGCCAACATTTCCTCCAGGTACAGGGCATAGCCATGGGCACTTGCTGTGCCCCTGGCTTCGCCAAACTGTACCTGGGGGAATGGGAGAAAACCCTTTTGAAAGATGAGGACCTCGCTCTGTACCTGTGCCATATCAGATACAGGCTCAGGTAGGCTCCACGCATCTATGCGTGGAGCCATACCATGGATGCCTGGGGATCTGCAGCACTCCGCCATCCACGCATGCGCTGGACGGCGGACCTTCGGATTCGCTACATTGGTGTCCCTCTTTCCCTGTCGGCGGCGCTTGGACGTCTGATGTCACCTCGCCAGCCGGCGAGGTAGCATCATACGCCGCTGCGCTGGGGGAACAAGATCTAGGTGATAGTATCACCTCCTTTGCTGACACTTGTCAGCAGTGGGAGGTGTATCGCCTAGCTGATACCGCCCTCCCCTCTCTGCCCATACCTCTCTGATCCACCAAAACACCTACAGCTGCGAGGTTCTCCGCCCTCTATGGGCGGTTACACATCGCAATCAGCTGGTTTATAATCTGGCAACACACCAGTCTCCTCTCATACACCTTTGGTGTGTCTTGTGGAGCAGGTGTATGCAGACTCTCAACTACAAAGTAAGCACTGGCTATCATGCTCTTTCTTTTGGTTCTTTATTCTTTTTATGTCTTAGCAATTATATAGACTTTTTTTTATATAATCTTTATTGTATATTTTTCAAATATAACAAATAATAACAAATAATAACACAGAGGGTATAAAAAGAAAAGAAAAAAAAAAAAAAAAGAAAAAAAAAAAAAAAAAAAAAAAAGGGGGGAGAAAAAAAAAAAAAAAAAAAAAAAAAAGGGGGGGGGGGGGGATCCAATAAATCACAATGCAGTACCATAAAGGTATACAAATACCATACATATGAAAAGGATGTGTTTTAAAGATTGAATAGAGACAAATGGTGCAAGCTTATACTAAAACCTCGACGAAAGTGTGTCATGTGAGATACTTATGACTTCCTCATCCTGCGTCCACCCTTGTAATAGAGGTGGAATCTATGGTTGAGACCACTTTCATAACTAGTCAGGTTAACAGTAACTGTGTTAAGAAAACAATATCCTGTTAGTGTCTAAGGATTTGACCCAGGCAGGAAATAGGGGGGGGGGTGGAGATGGGGGTTAAAAAAAAAAAAAAAAAAAAAAAAAAGAAAAGAAGGGGAGAATTGGTGGGGAAGGTTGATGGGTATGTCTAAAAATCACTGATACATCTGCCTAAAGGCTAGCACAGCTGTGTGCAGTAAAAGTGCAATATCATTATCATTATGTGGATCCTGGTGGTGAATTAAGTACGCCGTGGCCCTCACCCTCTGAAGCCGTTTAAAAAACAGCTCCAACAATGTCCGACCTACAGGAAGCGGCCCCGGGGGAAACCTGAAGGGGGGACGCCCTGTCCTTAGACTTATAATGTATCCATGTTGCCCAGATTGCATAAAATTTGTCAAACTTATCTTTACATTTTGCCATCCACTCCTCCGCCGCCATAACCGAGTCAATCAGGCCCATCCACTCAGTACGTCCCGGAATATGGGTTGATTTCCAGTGGACGGGGATCAAACGCCGTGCAGCATTTAAGAGATGTGGGAGTATCGACTTCCGGTATTGACTTAGTGGGGTGGATGGCACATGCAGTAGGAACTCCAATGGGGAGTCCGGTAAGTCCACGTCTAGGATAGCCTTTATCTGGGCTCTAACATCTAGCCAGAAGGGTCGGAGCCTCGGGCACTCCCACCAAATATGTAGGAAAGTGCCCCTGAGCCCGCAGCCCCTCCAACATGCCTCCGAAGCTGTCGGATAGATTTTCGCCAATTTCGTTGGTACCTTATACCATCTGGTTAATAGTTTGAAACAATTTTCCTGCGTTTTGGTGTCTATTGAGCTTTTATGAGTGAGCCGATAAAGGTTATTCAATTGGACCTCAGTAAATGTGTATCCCAGGTCCCTTTCCCACTCCCTAATGTATGTGGGTTTGTTCTGAGATTCCGCAGACTGCAGCATCTCATAAAGCAAGGAAATGGAGTGAGAAATGGGACCCTCGGATTTACATAGTTTTTCAAAGGGGGTTAGTGATGAGGGGGGTCGCACCGGAAAAGGTAGACTCTTAATAAAATGCTGTAGTTGTCTATATCGCCATCCATCCATAGGAAAGCTACCAAACTGGGATCGGAGCCAATCTAAGGACACCAAACCCTGTTCGTGAATAAATCGTCCACAGCGAACCTCCCCATCATTGGTCCAATTGCGGAGGTATGAAAGGTGTTCCCCCGGAGTGAACCAGGGAAAGCCTCCTAACGGTGCGAGCGGGGATGTTGGCTGTGACAGCTGTTTCTTTGAGTTGATGGCATCCCACAGTCTCAGCACATGTATAGTGATCGGGGAAACAAAGCTCGAGAGACCTCTGTTCTCTCGTGGGAGCCAAGGGGCATGGGACAGGTTGCGCCCCGCCAGAAACTTCTCGAGAGGAACCCAGGCCTTGGTGGAGGTGTGGTGGTGCCAGTCGAGAACTCTCTGCAGGGCCACTGCCTCGTAATATTTGCGGACAGAAGGCACTCCCAAGCCACCCATATTTTTAGGGCGTTGTAGCGTGCGGAGGGCTAAACGGGGTACATGACCCTGCCAAATAAATTTAACAAATAGGCTGTTGAAGGTCGAGAAAAGAGATCTGGGCAAAGCAATAGGTATCATCTGGAGAAAAAACAGGATTCGTGGTAGTACATTCATTTTCAGTATGCTGACCCGCCCCATCCAGGAAAAGGAAGTGCGATCCCACCTAGTTAAATCAGTTTTGATAGTTGCGAGTAATGGTGCAAAATTGCATGAGTAAAGTTGTGTTATATCTGCTGGGAGGTGGATCCCCAGGTATTTTAAGGAAGAGCAACACCACGTGAAGGAAAAGGAGGCCTGTAGTTGGGAGCGCATCGCATGAGGAATATTGAGGGGGAGAATCTCGGACTTGCTATAATTAATTTTGAAATTTGATAAGGTACAGAATCTTTTTAATTCGGCCATGATGTTAGGTAGGGAGATCAGTGGGTCTGTAACATAGAAAAGAACGTCGTCTGCATACGCCGATAATTTATGCTCCGTCGTTCCCACCGTGAGCCCCTTAATATTAGGGTTTGCTCTGATTATGTTGAGTAGAGGTTCTAGAGTGAGGGCAAAAATCAGGGGAGACAAAGGGCACCCCTGCCGTGTACCGTTTCGAATAGGGAAGGGGTTAGAAAGCGTTCCATTTACTTTAACCCGCGCTTCGGGGGAGCTGTATAATGACCCTATCCATTGGAGCATATTACTTCCCAGGCCCAATCGAGAGAGTACCGCCTGCAGGTAGGCCCAGTCCACCCTGTCGAAGGCCTTCTCAGCGTCCGTGGACAAGAGAAGACAGGGTGCACTGGGCCGTCGCAAGTTCGCCCAGTGTATCAGTTGTATGGCTCGGTTGGAATTGTCTCTAGCCTCCCTTCCTGTTATAAAACCCGTTTGATCTGTATGAATCACCGAAGGGAGGATAGGTTTGAGGCGATTGGCTAATACTTTCGCGAAAATTTTGATATCAGTGTTCAGCAATGAAATCGGCCTATAGCTGCTAGGGATGGAGGGGTCTTTGCCCTCCTTTGGAAGGACGGTGATGTGCGCCATCAACGCGTCCCTCGGGAGGGTGGTACCTGAAGCTAAGGCATTGAAATACGTGCACATTCGGGCAGCCAGGAGGTGAGAAAATTTGCGGTAGTACGCATTGGTTAGCCCATCAGGACCAGGGCTTTTCCCATGCGGAAGATCTTTAATGATTGCTTCTATTTCCTCTACCGCCATAGGCTTATCAAGCTGAGCACTGATTTGTTGCGATATTTGTGGTGTGAGAGCCTCCTCCAAATATTGCGCAATACAGTCCGCCTTCTGAGAGGGCGTATGTCCTACAAGTGTGGCTGGGAGTTGATAAAGTTGGGCATAATAATCGCGAAAGGCATCTGCAATTTTAGAGGATAGTACAGTTTGGGATCCCGATGGTGTTTGAATTTTATGGACATGTCCGGATGCACGTTGCCGTTTCAGGGCCCTGGCCAGTAATTTGCCACATTTATTACCAAATTCATAGAATTTATGTGAGACGTATCGGAGTCTATCACGGGTTCGTTTTTCTAGTAGGTCTGAGAGCTGTGCCCTGAGGGCTGTTAATTTCTCGTATAAAAGAGGGGTCAATTGCCGTTTGTGTTTGAGTTCAACTGTGCGCAATTGTGTCAGCAAGGATTGGAGTTCCCCACAGCGCGCTTTTTTGAGCCTAGCTCCTTGTGCAATAAATTCTCCTCTTATCACAGCTTTATGTCCCTCCCAAACATATGCCACCCCAGTTTCTCCCGTCGCGTTTTCTTTGAAGTACATAGAAATCGCATCTGTCACCTGAGCTAGCGCTACTGCATCATCTAGCAGGTTTTCGTTCAGGCGCCAAGTCCATTGGCGAGCCTCTGAAGACAAAGGTGCCAGGGAGATGGAAATGGGTGCATGATCGGAAATCGTCATAGATCCGATTGACGTGCCAGAGAGCGATTCCAGAAGGTGTTGATCTACCAATAGAAGATCTATCCGCGTGTACACTTTATGTGTTGCAGAGTAGTAGCTGAAATCCTTTACAGTAGGATGTGTCACTCTCCAGCAGTCAATCAGATGACTAGCGTGTAAGGTTTTACGGAAGCGCTTAAGAAACGCAAAGGAGTGCGTAGAGTGGCCTCAAGAGGTGTCTAACTGCGGGTCGGGGCTTACATTAAAGTCCCCTCCCACAATGAGACGCCCCTCGCGAAAATCGGAAAGTGAATCTAGGACCCTCTCCAAAAAGTTCAGCTGCCCAGAATTGGGAGCATATAGCGCTACAATTGTAAATTTTTGGTTGTAGATAGTGCCTTTCAAAAAAACAAATCTGCCTTCAGGATCTACGCGGTGGTCAATGGTGATAAAGGGGCAGTTTTTATGGATCGCCACCGCGACTCCACCTGATTTAGATTTGGGTGAATTGCTGAGGAACCATTGATTGTATATGTGTGTGGGGAGGCGAGGGACTGAGTCAGCTCTGAAATGAGTTTCCTGTAATAATAAGATATGTGCACCAGATCTCTTTGTCTCAAGCCACAACTTACTGCGTTTGGATGGAGAACTCAGGCCCCGTACGTTGTATGACACGACTTTCAGATCAGCCATTGCTGGTTGTCAGTAGGGTCCCCCAAAGGGCGTGAAGAGGACGAGGAGAGAGCCACGGCGTATCACCCGGCAAATCTAAAGTGCTGATAAGAAAAACAAATGAGTATAACCCATGTAACAGACAGACAACCCTTCCATAGACATCATCATGAAACATTAGGGAGAAAAACAATAATAAAAAAAAAGAAGGGGGGGAGAGCATTGGAAAAGAAATTAAGAACATCAAGAAAACAAAAAACGTAATAACCTGTGGGTATTTAATAACCTCTAGGTGCAACGGTGCAAAGATCGCCCGCCAGCCTAGTGGCAACATAAAATGCAGGCGACCATCGCGTCGTGCACTTCCTTTTACAAGGAATGTAACTCTCATGAGTTTACCTATGGGGGGAAGGTGGAGAGTCACTAAACAGGAGCCCCAACTGAGGGGACCCACTCCTTTATGTGAGCACCTCTAAAAATCAGATGCATGTGAGAATTATCTGCAACAGCAAAAGTTGAACCAGCAGAATTTAGAACCAAAACACGGACATAGCACCAGTCCTGTAGGTAGAAGGTTGAAGCCTCTAAAGTCGTTCCTCCGCCTCAACGTATAGCTGGGGAAGATGGAGGACCTTGCTCCGTTGCATCAGCTTGTCTGTTCCGGGGCTTGTTGCGTCGTCTGCGGCGGGCTTGCTGCCAAGGTTCCTGACGGGCTGGTAGTGGAACTTCAGAGGAAATGCGCCAATCAGGTATGTCCGCAGGGGGGAGGCCAAGGCGTGAGAGGAAATGAGGAAGATCTGACTTGTTCCGCAAAGTGATTTGTTGGCCATCTTTTGTGACGGAAAGGCTGAAGGGGAATCCCCAGCGGTATACCAAGTGTGCCTCCTGTAGGACTGCCAGCAGAGGCTTCAAGGCCCTGCGCTGCATCAGCGTGCGTCTGGATAAGTCCGGAAATAAGGACACTTGTGCTCCATCAAAATCCACATGGCGCATACCCCTGACATGAAACATGATGCGCTCCTTCACAGTATATTTATGCAGTTTACAGATAATGTCTCGTGGTTTGTCAGGGTCTTCTGAGGGAGGTCTAAGGGCCCTGTGTGCCCGATCGATCTCTATGTGGTCGGGAGCTTCTCTCCCCAGGATCTGGGTGAACAACCCCTGAAGGGAGGGGATTATGTCCCTAGGGCCTGTGGCCTCTGGCAGACCTCTAATACGAATGTTGACCCTGCGACTTCTATTCTCCACATCATCAAGTTGATCGAGCAAAGAGTCAATCCGTTGGTCCTGCATTTTACTGTGTGCTTGTAAAGCCTGTAGGGAAGGGTTAATGTCCTCCACTGTCGCCTCTAGGGCCTCCACCCTACCTCCTATGTGGGCAGTGTCAGCTTGTAAATCCTCAATGTCTTTTCTGAAGGCCTTCTCCATGCGGGCCATGAATCCTTCAAGGTCGGCCCAGGTAGGGAGGGCAAGGATATGGGACCTGAGGTCGCCGTCATCTAGGGCTATGTGTGGGCCTCTGGGCCCTGAGGCCATGTGTTGGGAGAGTCCGGAGGTGGGGGAGGGAGAGGCGGCCGATCGGGCCGGGAAAGCGTGCAGCGGGGTATGATCATGGCTCTTCCCTGCATCTCTCCTACCCGGGCTACTGAACGGGCTTCCTCTGGAGTCTGGAGAGGATGGGATATGGGGGGATGCCGGTGGATGGTGCGGCGACATTGCTGGGGGTGCCGCGTGTGCGGCCTGAGAAGACTCACCCGGCGCCATCTTGGGTTCTGCTCCCGGCCGTCTTCCCCCACAAAAAAAGGCCTCAAGAGAGCTGGAACGAAGCCGTGGGGTTCTCCGGGGCTGCGGGGATGGCTTCCGCCGTGTCGGCATCGCACAGAGCCGGCGTCAGGGTCACTTTGTGCTGCTGCAGGAGCGATGTGTGGAGCGGGTCAGACGGAGCTCAGCTCACTCACGTCCGCTCTGTTCCATGTCTCGGCCACGCCCCCAATTATATAGACTTAAATTATTGCTAGATACCAAGTAACTAACTATATTTATTTAATAAATTGCTTCCTTATTTATACATCATGGGCAATTTTTCACCTATATAGCCATCAAAAACTATGTAGTTTTTTATACTATACATAGGCCCTAAACCCCCTCTTTGCCAAAATGTGCTAACATGCTTGTCAGTTCCATACTCATGGATACAACAGAGCATAGGTCCACATATATGGATTTAGCATTTTACTCTATAAAACCTTCTCTGCCCCCCCCCCCCCCTTTTGAAAGTAGCATATATTGTTGAGTTTATCCAGCTCCTACAATTTTCTATATAGGCCACGTTTCCCGTATATATAGATTTATGTACCAAAGTTCATATGTAGTATAGCATATCTGACTATGCATTATTCTTGTACCATAGGATTTGGCATAGGTATCCACTTAGCTGTTCCTTGTGGACCGCATAGGCCGGATGCAGTCTATGACTCTGCCTGTCTCAAATGCTACTATCTGCTACCTGGTATTGAGCAACATAAAAGTATGGTTAAACCATCAAACAATATAAATGTGCAGTCAAATAGACTCAAAGGTGGAGCTCACCTCTCACCACATCCCAAAAACAAATAACGAGAAAATATGGACCCCAAGAGAGGGGTGGTGACCCCAAGGATTTTATGGGTGGGAGGGAGCCAAACAGTAAAGAAAAGTATAAAGGTGAAGGATGACAGAGTATATATAAAAATTGTAATCTTTATTCAAAATATCACATAATGTAGAAAATTAAAAACAATCCAATGTACAGAAACTGCAAAAGATCCTTTACATACAGGTTCTACACATGAAGAACTCATACGTGAATGATACATATGAAAAAATCCAACATGTTTCGGAATATATGAAACGTGAATTCCTTCTTCAGGGAATTTCCTGTGCAGTTATACAATGTAATCTGCAAGTGTATAAGAAGTAAAAATATACTAAGAAACAAGGTACAAAAATACTGGACATTTATAGTTTAGTGGGCATACAGGAGTTGGTTGGGGAGCTTGGGAAAAACTATAGCTGGTAATAGTGACACACCAACAAAAAGCAAACTTACTTGGTACACCATTTATAGTTGTTTATAAGAATCAAGGAGGATGCAATGTTCCGAGTGTAATGCTTGCAGTATTGATCTCTAAAATTTTAGAGGTAGTGAAGGAGAAAGGATTGGAGTGGATTGAAAACTCAAACCATCGTTTGGTAGTGTTGTCCCATATCAATATTCATGGGTAACAGCATTTGAGACAGGCAGAGTCATAGACTGCATCCGGCCTATGCGGTCCACAAGGAACGGCTAAGTGGATACCTATGCCAAATCCTATGGTACAAGAATAATGCATAGTCAGATATGCTATACTACATATGAACTTTGGTACATAAATCTATATATACGGGAAACGTGGCCTATATAGAAAATTGTAGGAGCTGGATAAACTCAACAATATATGCTCCTTGATTCTTATAAACAACTATAAATAGTGTAACAAGTAAGTTTGTTTTTTGTTGGTGTGTCACTATTACCAGCTATAGTTTTTCCCAAGCTCCCCAACCAACTCCTGTATGCCCACTAAACTATAAATGTCCAGTATTTTTGTACTTTGTTTCTTAGTATATTTTTACTTCTTATACACTTGCAGATTACATTGTATAACTGCACAGGTAATTCCCTGAAGAAGGAATTCACGTTTCATATATTCCGAAACATGTTGGATTTTTTCATATGTATCATTCACGTATGACTTCTTCATGTGTAGAACCTGTATGTAAAGGATCTTTTGCAGTTTCTGTACATTGGATTGTTTTTAATTTTCTACATTATGTGATATTTTGAATAAAGATTACAATTTTTATATATACTCTGTCATCCTTCACCTTTATACTTTTCTTTACTGTTTGGCTCCCTCCCACCCATAAAATCCCTGGGGTCACCACCCCTCTCTTGGTCCATATTTTCTTGTGGTTTTACTCTATAGTCTCCTGTCCACAGTAAACACACGTCTTTCTCTTCCCGCAACCCCCATCCTGGGGGCGCTCCCAATCTTGACTCCTTTCTAGGATCCCCCTCAGAGACTGCAGACATGATAAAAGACAAGAGGTGGACAGTGGCTGCGGACATACTTCAGGAGGTGGACAGAGGCTGCGGACATACTTCAGGAGGTGGACAGAAGCTGCGGACATACTTCAGGAGGTGGACAGAGGCTGCGGACATACTGCAGAAAGTGGACAGAGACTGCGGACATACTGCAGGAGGTGGACAGAGGCTGCGGACATACTGCAGGAGGTGGACAGAGGCTGCGGACATACTGCAGGAGGTGGACAGAGGCTGCGGACATACTGCAGGAGGAGGACAGAGGTGGCGGACATACTGCACCCCTCCGGGCTCCCAGCGATGTCCTTCTCTCACTCTGATATCCCCCCACAGTTTTACTCTCCTCCTCCTCACCCCTGCTCAGCTCCTCTGGACCTCTCTACCTATGGCGAGTGCACTGCACGAGCCACCGACCGCCATAGTATCCCATTCGCCTATTCGAAAATGGCGCCGGGTGGTGCCATTACGTTACTGCGCACGCGCTGCCCGGCCGAGTGCGTAAAGCTTTCCCGAGCCCGGCCAGCTTCGGAACGGCGCATGTGCAGCTGCATGGTCGGCTTGCGGCCTATTTTTTAAGGGGCACCGGTGCCCATAACAGACTTTAACAGGCAGCTCGAAAAAGGGGTTAAATTTACGGGCTGCCCATAAATCTACGGGCAGTTGGCAACACTGCATAGGCCCCTTTCACACTTGTACAACTTGCCCCACGATTTGGGACTGCAAAGTAACTGGAATAGCTACAATGACCAAAAGAAGGAGAAGGTGTTGCTCTCCTGGTCAAGAGGTTGGCAATCTGGTTGATTCTGTGGTTTCTATCCTATTTCTATTCTGTGAGAGTAAAGTGCAATTATAATTAAAACCTAGTTTCTAGTTTTTAACTAAGTGGAGAATGATTAAAATTGTATTTTATTGTATTCTATTGTTATTCCTGATTGTCATTTTGTAAACAAGAGAACTCCTTGTAATAGAAAGTTGCCCTCTCCAGTAAGCCATTTGTAATCTCCTTCTGAAAATGCTGGTTGGTTGGCTTTTTACGCCATACATTATTTTCAGTGTAAAATAGAATATTATATATATACAGTCAGGTCCATGAATATTGGGACATCGACACAATTCTAATATGTTTGGCTCTATACACCACCACAATGGATTTGAAATGAAACGAACAAGATGTGCTTTAACTGCAGACTTTCAGCTTTAATTTGGTATTTACATCCAAATCAGGTGAACGGTGTAGGAATTACAACGGTTTGTATATGTGCCTTCCACTTTTTAAGGGACCAAAAGTAATGCGACAATTGGCTGCTCAGCTGTTCCATGGCCAGGTGTGTGTTATTCCCTCATTATCCCATTTACAAGGAGCAGATAAAAGGTCCAGAGTTCATTTCAAGTGTGCTTTTTGCATTTGGAATCTGTTGCTGTCAACTCTCAATATGAGATCCAAAGAGCTGTCACTATCAGTGAAGCAAGCCATCATTAGGCTGAAAAAACAAAACAAACCCATCAGAGAGATAGCAAAAACATTAGGTGTGGCCAAATCAACTGTTTGGAACATGCTTAAAAAGAAAGAATGCACCGGTGAGCTCAGCAACACCAAAAGACCGGGAAGACAATGGAAAACAACTGTGGTGGATGACCAAAGAATTCTTTCCCTGGTGAAGAAAACACCCTTCTCAACAGTTGGCCAGATCAAGAACACTCTCCAGGAGGTACGTGTATGTGTGTCAAAGTCAACAATCAAGAGAAGACTTCACCAGAGAAAATACAGAGGGTTCACCACAAGATGTAAACCATTGGTGAGCCTCAAAAACAGGAAGTCCAGGTTAGAGTTTGCCAAAGAACATCTAAAATAGTCTTCACAGTTATGGAACAACATCCTCTGGACAGTGATGGGAAGCACAGTAGAAAATTGTTTTCCTCTAGTGGGACTTTGTAAGGCAAGAGTCTTCAAGCAATATATCAAAAATATATATAATTTTATTATCAAAGGTTAAAACATGACAAGAAATTGAATAAAAGAGGTGGATGCCGACAATTCAAATGGTGGTAACAAGAGAGATATACATATCTGTATACAGTGATAGCACAAGTAACCCCACATAAACTGTTTCAGCTGAGGGCTGCACAAACAGAAGTCCGATGCATTTCGAGGTTATGAAGGTTGGAACCTCTTCTTCAGGGGCTGATGGTGAGGTAAATGGTTATGTAAACATTTTGCAAAGAAAAAACAGAAGATCTTAGGAAACAGACATAATATAGTGTTTGCATATAATCATGAGGCATAAGAGTCAAAGATGCCTTAATGCATTTTAGGACTATTTTCACCATGTTGCTCCTAAACCAACATTATAGGATATACTAACAACCCTACTACACTAATTCATAGTAGGTGTAAGCACAATTTAGCTCTATTTCTTTCTCATACCTATGGGATGGGCTTTACCATACTGTCCCTTCTCGTTTCCTAGGTTATAGGTACAGTCTATAACAGCTGTTATCAGTGGTGTCACCTTGCAAGTGGTAGGACGCCCTTTGTGTCCTGTCCCGGGCTGCGTACTTATGCAGATTTTTTGATGACAGCATTGGCTCATGGGCCCGATCCCTGCTGGGAAACCATTCTGCCCCATTGTCTCTTGAAGTTGGATGCTATCTAATGTTGGTTTAGGAGTAACATGGTGAAAATAGTCCTTAAATGCATTAAGGCATCTTTGACTCTTATGCCTCATGATTATATGCCAACATTATATTATGTCTGTTTCCTAAGATCTTCTGTTTTTTCTTTGTAAAATGTTTAAATAACCATTTACCTCACCATCAGCCCCTGAAGAAGAGGTTCCAACCTTTATAACCTCGAAATGCATCGGGCTTCTGTTTGTGCAGCCCTCAGCTGAAACAGTTTATGTGGGGTTACTTGTGCTATCACTGTATACAGATATGTATATCTCTCTTGTTACCACCATTTGAATTGTCGGCATCCACCTCTTTTATTCAATTTCTTGTCATGTTTTAACCTTTGATAATAAAATTATATATATTTTTTGATATAATGCTTGAAGACTCTTGCCTTACAAAGTCCCACTAGAGGAAAACAATTTTCTACTGTGTATCTTATAGGGATGTGGGCAAGGTGTCTTCTTCCACAAGGTTCTCGTCACTACCTCGGTCTAGAGTGATGGGAAGAGAAGAGTATGGAGAAGGAAAGAAACTGCTAATGTTCCAAAGCATACCACCTCATCAGTGAAGCATGCTGGTGGTAGTGTCATGATGTGGGCATATATGGCTGTCAGTGGAACTGGTTCTCTTGTATTTAATGATGATGTGACTGCTGGCAAAAGCAGCAGGATGAATTCTAAAGTGTTTCGGGCAATATTATCTGCTCATATTCAGCAAAATGCTTCAGAA
The DNA here is from genome assembly GCA_037952925.1 of Lithobates clamitans. NCBI lineage: Eukaryota > Metazoa > Chordata > Amphibia > Anura > Ranidae > Lithobates > Lithobates clamitans. The sequence goes on from JBBGZY010000510.1 coordinate 4,928,620, forward strand.
CTCATTGGACAGCGCTTCATAGTGCAGATGGACAATGACCCGAAGCATACTGTGAAAGCAACCAAAGAGTTTTTTAAGGGAAAGAAGTGGAATGTTATGCAATGGCCAAGTTAATCGCCTGACCTGACCGATTTTTGCCCATTCCTCTTTGCAAAACTGCTCCAGCTCCCTCAAGGGGGATGGTTTGCGCTTGTGAACAGCAATCTTTAAGTCTGACTACAGATTTTTTATTGATTGAGGCCCGGCTTTGACTAGGCCGTTCCAACACATTTACATGTTTCCCCTTAAACCACTCAAGTGTTGCTTTAGCAGTGTGTTTGGGGTCATTGTCCTGCTGGAAGGTGAACCTCCGTCTTAGCCTCAAATACACAGAGTGGTACAGGTTTTGCTCAAGAATATCCCTGTATTTAGCACCATCCATCTTTCCCTCAACTGTGACCAGTTACCCAGTCCTGATTGCTGAAAAAACATCCCCACAGAATATCCCTGTATTTAGCACCATCCATATTTCCATCAACTCTGACCAGTTTGCCAGTCCTGACTGCTGAAAAACATCCCCACAGCATGAGGCTGCTGCCACCATGTTTTATTGTGGGGATGGTGTTCTTTGGGTGATGTGTTGAGTTTGCGCCAGACGTAGCATTTTCTTTGATGGCCAAAAAGTAAAATTTTAGTCTCATCCGACCAGAGCACCTTCCTCCATACATTTTGGGAGTCTCCCACATGCCTTTTCGCAAACTCAAAATGTGCCATTTTGTTTTTTGCTGAAAGTAATGGCTTTCTTCTGTCCACTCTGCCATAAAGCCCAACTCTTTGGAGCGTACAGCTTATTGCCGTCCTATGTACAGATACTCCAGTCTCTGCTGTGGAACTCTGCAGCTCCTCCAGGGTTACCTTAGGTCTCTGTGCTGCCTCTCTGATTAATGCCCTCCTTGCCCGGTCATTGAGTTTTGGTGTGCGACCGTGTCTTGGCAGGTTTGCTGTTGTGCCATGTTCTTTCCATTTGGTTATGATAGATTTGATGGCGCTCCTAGGGTTCATCAAAGATTTGGATTTTTTTTCTTGTACTTCTCAACAACATTGTCCCTTACTTGTTTGGAGTGTTCCTTGGTATTCACGGCAGTGTTTGGGTAGTGGTGCCTCTTGCTTAGGTGTTGCAGCCTCTGGGGTCTTTCAAAAAGATGTGCATATGTAATGACAGATCATGTGACACTTAGATTGCACAGGTGGACATCATTTCACTAATTATGTGACTTCTGAAGGTAATTGGTTGCATACATACGCACATGTCAATTATCAGTTTTTTATTTCTAAAAAATAGTTTTATGTATATATTGTTCTAATTGTACTTCACCAACTTAGATTATTGTGTTCTGATCCATCACATATAATTCAGATAAAAAAAAAAAACATTGAACTAAAGGCTGTTATTTAACAAAATATGTAAAAAAAACCAGGGGGTGAATACTTTTGAAGGCACTGTATAGTAATACCTTGGATTACGCGCATAATTTGTTCCAGAAGAATGCTTGTAAGCACTTGTATATTAAAGCGAGTTTCCCCATAGGAAGTAATGGAAACTCAGATAATCCGTTCCACAGCCACTGCTTGTCTTTGCAGTACCACATGTGGCCAGAGGTGTGGGGGCAACGGAGACACTCAGAAACACTCGGAGACACTCAGAGACTCTCGGAGACTCTCAGAAGCGGAGTGTTTCCGAGTGTTCCTGAGTGTCTCAAAGCGTCTCCAAGCATCACAGAGCGTCTCCAAGTGTCTCTGAGCATCACCGGCGCCCCTGCACCCCTGGCCAAATGCGGTACTGCACACCACAGCGGCTTGAATCCTGCTCGTCTTGTGAGACAACGCTTGCAAAGTGTATCAGAATTTTTTTTTTTTAAATAGCTCGTATTGCAAAACGCTTGTAAACCGCGTTACTAACAATCCGAGGTTCTACTGTATATATTTTTATAAAAAATAATGATTTGATAAGCATTTGCCCAAATAATGTGCAGCACAAAAATTGCACCTAACATTACAGGTCCTCTGCTTACAGAAAAAAAATGTATATTTATAAACATATTTTGTCATTTGTGTACATATTTGAAGAATACCTAAGTTAATTTAGAGAACTACACAGGCCCACAAATATATTTGATTTAAAATCCTATATTTTCCTGCCTTCCTATTTATAAAACTGGCAATACATTTTATTATGCAAACCATATGTTACTTGCAAACGGAAACATATTAATTAGTTATACTTTCATTTTGACTTCAGCAGCTTACTCATTATGAGAAATATGGAGAACAGAGATGAGATATTATGATGCTAAGATAAGCTTAATTAAAACTACAACCTTTCAATGTCAATTTTCCCTCTATTTGTTGCTGGAAGATTTTATGCTCAATAACTCTTTTAATCTTGTTTATTTAATGTTTGCTTGCTCTTTATCTCTACTTGCTTGGCATGTTCAACACTGTTTTATCACTATTAAGATAATTATTGATCTTCACACTCAGCTCTTTAAAGCTGAAGTTCATGAAGTCTCGTATATTGATAAAGATGTTGCTAATCAGATAAACTGTTGAATTTTTCTTTATCCAGAATGTGTCTGCAGTTGGACTATTAACATCCACAGTTAATTAAAATCTCCAGGTGAGAACCAGGAACACATAATTTTTGCACATTAGTAGTTCTTATACCCCACTGTCAAATGAACGTCCAGGTCTTCCATAGCAATCAAGACGCAATTTAGTTGATTTACTAAAGGCAAATATGCTCTTCACTCTGCAAGGAGATTTCCCCCAGAGCTTATTGAATGTGTTATTGAAAACAGGTGTGGGACTTTAAAGCCACCGTGACAAAAATAAAAAAATATATATGAACATTAACAAATCTTTTTTTTTTTGTACAAGAAAAAAATCTGATAAAATGATTGGCTGATTTTACAAAGACAATGTCAACTCTCATCAATGTGTACAACCTAATAATATGAGATCTTGATGTTGAAATGTCCATATTATGAAAAAAGCTTGTTATAAGTTATCCATCCGTAATGTTATTGATGTGATGACCAACAGATGTAAAGAAAATGCAATTTTCCCCATGTTTTTTGAATCGTTATTCCTCAGAGGCAAAAGTGAACCTCTGAGATTTATACAACAATATACAGTAAAATCATAAATAACTAAAATTTGCTGATTCATACTAATATACGGCCATAAACATCAGAAATCCTGAGAATTACAGAATTTAGAAGAGCTGTATACTTAGTATTGGGCGAATGTGGGCCGAACATTGGTTGTTCGCCCGTTCCACGAACATCCCAATTGTCAGGGCATTTGACCATTTGTTCAACCCACCGAGCACCCCCCAATGAACTGAGTGCTGCACAGTGTATTGGAAGCCCTGATTGGCTGAAGAAATTAAGGATTTGCCCAATCAGGGCACAAAGCACTGTCCAAGCCATGACTGGAAAAAGTTATGATAACTGTGCCCAATCATGGCTCATTGCTCATAGACCCACCTCCTCTAAGAAAGAATTCTTCCCAGAACAGCCATTTGCAGTGTGATATTGGAGTGGAGATAGATAGAACAGGGCTCTGTTCATTGCTACTAGTTTGCTATTGTGATTCTATTCTCTACACACTGACACACTACAATACTGTAGTGCATTGAAGCGTGTCAGTGAAGTCTTACTGCAGTATATTGTAGTGTGCAGAGTGTAGAGTGAAAGAGTAGTGTGAATATAGTGCTAGTGCAGCGTAAGTGTAGTGTGACTATTCTCTTTTACTTTAGTGTCAGTTTAGTGTATCAGGTCAGGATTACAGCAGTATATTGAAGTACAGTATGCACATTTACTGCAGTATATTGAACTACGTTAGTGCATGTTTCCTGCAGTATAATGAGATACGACAGTGCACGTTTACTGCAGTATATTGAACTGAGTTAGTGTATGTTTACTGCAGTATATTGAACTGAGTTAGTGCACATTTACTGCAGTATATTGAGGTGCGTTAGCTCAGATTTACTGCAGTATATTGAGGTGCGTTAGTGCACGTTTACTGCAGTATATTGAATTATTTTGTGCACATTTACTGCAGTATATTGATGTGCATTAGCGCATGTTTACTGTAGTATATTAAAGTGCGTTAGTGCACTTTTATGGCAGTATATTGAAGTGTGTTAGTGCACTTTTACTGCAGTATATTAAAGTGTGTTAGTGCACTTTTACCACAATAGATTGAACTGCATTAGTACACTTTTACTGCAGAATATTGAAATGCGTTAGTTCATTTTTATGGCAGTATATCAAGTGCGTTCACTTTTATGGCAGTAGATTTAACTGCATTAGTGCACTTTTACTGCAGTATATTGAATTGCGTTAGTGTACTTGTACTGCAGTATACTGAAGTGCTTTAGTGCAGTTATACAGAAGTATATTGAAGTGCGTTGCTGCAGTTTTACAGCAGTATATTGAATTGCATTAGTGCACATTTACTGCAGTATATTGATGTGTGTTAGTGCATGTTTACTGCAGTATATTGATGTGCATTAGTGCATATTTACTGCAGTAGATTAAACTGCTTTAGCACACTTTTACTGCAATATATTGAAGTGCATTAGTGCACTTTTATAGCAGTATATTGAGGTGCTTTAGTGCACTTTTACTGCAGTATATTAAAGTGCGTTAGTCCACTTTTACGGCAATAAAAGTGAGTTAGTACACTTTTATGACAGTAGATTGAACGGAGTTTGTGCCCTTTTATTGCAGTATATTGAAGTGCTTTAGTGCACTTTATGGCAGTATATTGAAGTGCGTAAGTGCAGTTTTACAGCAGTATATTGAATTGCATTAGTGCACTTTTAATGCAGTATATTGAATTGTGTTAGTGCAGTTTTACAGGAGTATATTGAAGTGTGTTAGTGCGCTTTTTCGGCAGTATATTGAAATGCATGAGTGCAGTTTTACTACAGTATATTAAAGTGCGTTAGTGCAGTCTTACTGCAGTAAATTGAATTGTGTTAGTGCACGTTTACTGCAGTGTATTGAAGTATGTCAGTGCAGTTTTACTGCAGTATATTGAAGTGCATCAATGGAGTGTATCTGTTTAGTGAGTACTAAAGTTAAAGTGCATTAAATACCACTTTCCATTGATTAAAGTGCATCCAAGTACATATTTCCCCTTTTCTATTATATTTTGGTAATAAACCCCCCATCATGACCGGGAGGCCAATAAAGAGAGGCAGACATTCCCATGGCACTTTGAGGAAGCCAGCGGCCTCTGTGTCCACAGGCAAAGGTGGATGTGTTCTGTCCTCAGGTAAGGCACCATTTCCTTTGTTTAGTGATGTTGCTCGTGCTATCCAGCCACAGCATGCAGAGAAGGTGGTGGACCGGCTTACTAAACCATCCTCATCCTCCTCATCCTCTGTCACCCAAGCAACGTCACTAGTGCGCAGTCCAGAGTGGCTAAACCTGCCTCCTTGTCCACAGCTACTTCTGCCATAGCCCCAGCATCATACATGGAGAAGTCAGATGAGTTATTTGAACACTGCGTCAGCCACTTGCTTCTTGATGATGCACAGCCATTACTTGATGCTGATGTTGGTTCTGAGGTTGTGGAGGGTAGCAACATGAGCCTACAAAGAGGGGAGAACACTGGTAAACAACAAATTGGCATTCATTTTCCCCCAGCAGCAGCATATAGTCAAGTTGGCTCCAGTGATGATGAGGTTTCAGGGGATGATGATGATGAGATCACTGACATGACTTGTGTGCTGAATAGTGCAGAAGAGGAAAGTGAGGGTGCAGCACAACCCCAATGAGGCAGCCATCATGGAACAGTAGAGAGCAGCCACCCTATTCCATCACATTGTGGAGCTGTTATCTCCTGGCCCACTTCCCACAGCTTAGCTGTCTGGGCAGTTTTTAGCACATGTGCAGCTGATCACACTGTTACAATTTGCAAATTTTGCCTCAAGCAGATCAAGCGTGGCAAAAACACCAGCCAGTTGGGTACCATATGCTTGACAAGGCATTTAACCTCCCACCACTCAGCCTATTGGCAAGAGAACCTGAAAGCCACACAAAAGGGGGCTAATTCTGCTCCTCCTCACCTTTCAGGTCTACCACCGCCATATCTTATGACCTCTCAGCAGCCTCCACTGACCAGGATGATGGTATAGGGTGTCACAGGTCCTTGCAGCCCTTCTGCCAGCAGCACACCATCAGCTGTAGTCTATAGCAGAAAAATTTCTCTGCCACAGCTGTTGCAGTGAAAAAAAATACAGCCACTGCCACCCACATATAGACAATCGATGCAAAAACTGAAACTGTGAAACAGTGGCAAATATACATTAAAGCGGCACTCCCATCAGTTAATGAATAACCGGCTGGCTGCTATATGGTAACTACCACATACATAAAAAATAAAGGTAAAACAGGTAAGAGAGTGGATAATGGTAAGGAAACAGTCTCTAGTGGACACAGATGGGATACACAGCTGATAATTGATGAGTGCACCTTTCACCAAAAATTCTTCCACCTCGTGCTCCACACACCCCCAAGGGGTTAAACTCACCAGAACCCGAAGGTTATCAGGCCTCTGCCCGCATCCTGCGGTGTATTAAATGCGGATATCTTTATAGGATCCTCCAAAATCCAGGGACATGGAAAAAGAGACTCCACATAGTCTAGCCTTGTTTCACTGTCTTTTCTCTGTCAATGTGGGAATGCATATCAACTTAAGAAAAGTTCCAATGCAGGTAAGAGGGAGGTTGACTGCAAGTAGAGTTGCCACCTCACCCCTTTAAACCCGAACACATAACTGCCACCCACATGCCCAGCGCTAGTGATGGACCGAACACCCCCCCGGTTCGGTTTGCACCAGAACATCTCGAAGAAGCAAAAAGTTCTAGCAAACATGCAAACTCTATTAAAGTCTATGGGACACAAACGTGAAAAATCAAAAGTCCTCATTTTAAAGGCTTTTATGAAAAGCGGCTGCTATCACCTGTGTGTTCCCACAAAAAGAAAAAAAAATAGATGAATGGATGTGATAGTACTGCTTGTAAACCGAATTAAATAAACCAAATCATCATATATGTGAAAGTGGCAATGCCACTAAAGTTCATGAAGTGCACACAGTTCAAATAAAGTCCATGTGTGATATGAGATTCTTCTTATATAAGGTGCGGTGCATATAAAGCTTATCCAAATGCAGCGCGCTTCACAAAAAGACTCCACACCACTCTGTATTATGTGCTCCCTTCACTAAGTGCAATACATTTGCAGCGCAATTCCCCTTTAGGTATGGCTCCACAGTGATCACCAGCAGCTCCTAGTATACCCTTAATGATCAGACATGCTCTGCACACAGTACAATATTCCTTTGAATATGGCTCCTTCAAATATGGCTCCACATTGATCACCAGCAGTTCCAAAGCAACATAAAAAACAAAAGTGCTTCTAATATGTCAGAGAAACAATAGAAGCAGGACTTGCCAGTATCAGAACATTCCCGTGCGCCTGTGCAACAGAGTTGCGCTCCGGTGCATGCGGGTGCGTGATACAGCGGGACGGCGCACACGGGTTCATGACATGGCGCAATGGCGAGGGAGCATGCGCACGTTAATGTTACACCCCCATGCTGGCCTAAAAAAGGCTGATCTGTTCCCTGTCTAATTGCTGGTTTGTCTTTCAGCTTCCAGTGTTCTGTTCCTGAGTTCTTTTACCTGTGTTTACCTGCTGTGACCCGGATTGTCCCTGACCTGCTCTGCCTCTCTCCAGTACTTTGACCCCGGCTTGTCTAAAGGACTTCTCTGTTACCTGCCTCCTGTGTTTGAGCCCCTGCTTGCTTCAAGGATTCCTCTGCCATCTGTCTTCCTGTGTATGACCCCTGGCTTGTCTAACAGACTTCTCTACTACCAGCTCACAGTGCATAACCCCCGGCCTGCCTTCAAGACTTCTCTGCTGCATTACTTCTGTGTTTGACCCCCGGCTTGCTTAAGGGCTTCCTTACCTACTTGCTTCCTGTGTATGACCCCAGCCTGCATTAAAGACTTGCCTTCGCTGAGTACTCTGTGCCTTACTCCCAGCACCCTCCTGCACTCAGTCCCAACAACTATTGGGTCTGTTGGGTTTGAGCCCCAGACGGGTCTTCTACTTCAGTTCAGGTGTCCGGTTCATCTCTGCTCCACACCTCTACTCTGCAAGAGTTCTCCTTTCAAGACTCACCTACATGCTGGCGACCCATGCCTCTCTGTGCCCTATACCCTCTGTATCACCTTCAGGGGTAGAGTGCGCTTATCTGCAATGGGAGCCGCTCTCAGCATCTTGGCCTTGGTGAGTACCCTAACAGTACAAACCAGCCATGTCTGAGGCCGAAAGAGCGGGTTCCCCTCTCAAGGCTCTATGCCAGCAGGTAACAGCCCTCACGCAGGCAGTCCAGAGGTTACAAGATGGCTATTTTCAACTTGAAGGTTGTCTCCAGCACCTAACATTATCTCCTGCTCCTGTGGATACAGCCCCAGCATCCTTCAGTGGGGCAACCTCTTCGCAAGATCAATCCAACACAGCTCCTGCAGTGGTTATGACTCTTCCAGAGCCCAGGGTTCCCACACCTGAGTGATTCTCCAGAAATCGAAAAAGTTCAGAGCATTTAGGAACACTTGCTTGTTATACTTGGCTATCCAACCTAAGACTTTTAGTTCATTATTTCTCTGCTATCCGAGGAACCCCAAGCCTGGGCCCATAACCTCCTGGAACAGAAGAGTCCTCTACTAAACTCTGTGGAAACCTTCTTTCAATCCATGGGACAATTGTACGATGACCCTCAACATACAGCCACTGCCATCTTGCATACCTTAACCACTTCAGCCCCGGAAGGATTTACCCCCTTCCTGACCAGAGCACTTTTTACAATTTGGCACTGTGTCGCTTTAACTGCTGATTGCGCGGTCATGCAATGCTGTACCCAAACAAAATTTGCGTCCTTTTCTTCCCACAAATAGAGCTTTCTTTTGATGGTATTTGATCACCTCTGCCGTTTTTATTTTTTGCGCTATACACGTAAAAAGACCGAAAATTTTGAAAAAAAATTATATTTTCTACTTTTTGTTCTAAAAAAAATCAATAAACTCAATTTTAGTCATACATTTAGGCCAAAATGTATTCGGCCACATATCTTTGGTAAAAAAAAATGTCAATAAGTATATATTTATTGGTTTGCGCAAAAGTTATAGCGCCTACAAACTAGGGTAAATTTTCAGGAATTTACACAGCCTTTAATTTATGACTGCCTATGTCGTTTCTTGAGGTGCTAAAATGGCAGGGCAGTACAAAACCCCCACAAATGACCCCATTTTGGAAAGTAGACACCCCAAGGAAATTGCTGAGAGGCATGTTGAGCCCATTGAATATTCATTTTTTTTGTCCCAAGTGATTGAATAATGACAAAAAAATAAAAAAATAAAAAAAATTTACTAAAAGTTGTCACTAAATGATATATTGCTCACACAGGCCATGGGCATATGTGGAATTGCACACCAAAATACATTTAGCTGCTTCTCCTGAGTATGGGGATACCACATGTGTGGGACTTTTTGGGAGCCTAGCCGCGTACGGGGCCCCGAAAACCAATCACTGCCTTCAGGATTTCTAAGGGCGTACATTTTTGATTTTACTCCTCACTACCTATCACAGTTTTAAACACCATAAAATGTCCAGATGGCACAAAACCCCCCCAAATGACCCCATTTTGGAAAGTAGACACCCCAAGCTATTTGCTGAGAGGCATGTTGAGTCCATGGAATATTTTATATTTTGATACAAGTTGCGGAAAAGTGACAATTTTTTTTTTTTTTTGCACAAAGTTGTCACTAAATGATATATTGCTCACAAAATACTTGCTATACCGCTCAGCAAATAGCTTGGGGTGTCTACTTTCCAAAATGGGGTCATTTGGGGGGGGTTTGTACCACCTGGGCATTCCATGGCCTCCGAAACTGTGATAGGCAGTGAAGAGTGAAATCAAAAATGTACGCCCTTAGAAAGCCTGAAGGCGGTGCTTGGTTTTCGGGGCCCCGTGCGCGGCTAGGCTCCCAAAAAGTCCCACACATGTGGTATCTTCATACTCAGGAGAAGCAACAGAATGTATTTTGGGGTGTAATTTCACATATTCCCATGGCATGTTTGAGCAATATATCATTTAGTGACAATTTTGTGCACAAAAAATAAAAAATAAAAAATAAAATTGTCTCTTTCCCGCAACTTATATCACAATATAAAATATTCCATGGACTCGACATGACTCTCAGCAAATAGCTTGGGGTGTCTACTTTCCAAAATGGGGTCATTTGGGGGGGGGGTTTGAACTGTCCTGGCATTTTATGCACAACATTTAGAAGCTTATGTCACACATCACCCACTCTTCTAACCACTTGAAGACAAAGCCCTTTAAAGCAAATGCCCTACAGATTAAAATGGTGGGTGTTTCATTTTTTTTTCACACAGTATTTGCGCAGCGATTTTTCAAACGCATTTTTTGGGGAAAAAACACACTTTTTTAAATTTTAATGCACTAAAACACACTATATTGCCCAAATGTTTGATGAAATAAAAAAGATGATCTTAGGCCGAGTACATGGATACCAAACATTACATGCTTTAAAATTGCGCACAAACGTGCAGTGGCAACAAAATAAATACATTTTTAAAAGCCTTTAAAAGCCTTTACAGGTTACCACTTTAGATTTACGGAGGAGGTCTACTGCTAAAATTACTGCCCTCGATCTGACCTTCGCAGTGATACCTCACATGCATAGTGCAATTGCTGTTTACATTTGACGCCAGACAGACGCTTGCGTTCGCCTTAGCGCGAGAGCAGGGGGGACAGGGGTGCTTTTTTTTTTTTTCTTTATTATTTTTTTGCTTTTTTATCTTATTTTTAAACTGTTCCTTTCATTTTTTTTTTTTTTTAAATCATTTTTATTGTTATCTCAGGGAATGTAAATATCCCCTATGATAGCAATAGGTAGTGACAGGTACTCTTTTTTGAAAAAAATGGGGTCTATTAGACCCTAGATTTCTCCTCTGCCCTTAAAGCATCTGACCATACCAAGATCGTTGTGATAAAATGCTTCCCCAATTTCCCAATGGCGCTATTTACATCCGGCGAAATCTAAGTCATAAAATGCTCATAGCTTCCGGTTTCTTAGGCCATAGAGATGTTTGGAGCCACTCTGGTCTCTGATCAGCTCTATGGTCAGCTGGCTGAATCACCGGCTGCATTCTCAGGTTCCCTGTTGAGACAGGAGAGCCAGAGAAAAACATGGAAGATGGTGGGGGGGGCATTCCCTCCCACTGCTTGTAAAAGCAGTCTAGAGGCTAATTAGCCACTAGGATTGCTTTTACATGAAAGCCGACCGCTGGCTGAAAAGAATGATACCAAGATGATATCTAAACCTGCAGGCATCATTCTGGTATAACCACTCAAAGTCGTGAATGGCGTACCTGAAGACAAAAAAATGGTTAACAATAAAGCAGAGTAAACGGTAAAGTATAAAAAATTGCATACCTGAAAAGCAAACATGATAAAACATAATAACAATAAAACATTGCAGAATAGAATACAGTAAAAAAGAGCAGAACAATAGAGAGAATAGAGAGAGAGAGAGAACAATAAAACGACAACTATTATTTTTTATTTTATATTTTTGTTTGTGTTTTTTTTTTTTTTTTACACTTTTTTTGTAACTGTAACTTTTATAACTGTAACCGGTTCCAGGTTCGGGTCTCTCAAAATGCTATGGCATCTTGGGAGACCCTGTGAAAGTGTGTCCTAGTCTGTGGAATGCTGTACCCTACGCTAATACTCAACTAGTGAATGGTAGCGTTCAAAACATTCACCAATGCAAAGACCAGGATTGTCAGGACAGGAGGGACAATAATAGCGGGTGTCACGCCTATATCCGCGCTTGCTGCAGACACAACATCTTTTTTGGGGGGGTTCATTGGGTAGGGGTACTCGGGAGGACATAAAAATGCCTCTCATGCAGCCAACTGCATTTGGTTGGGGATGTGAATGGGGGAAGTACGCAGAAGTGGTGGGTTCCCAATTAGGATTGGCGAATGCAGCAGGAAGGGCACTATGGGCACGACGGGCCTGTGTTTGTCTTCTTCTTGGTGGCAGCGGGACACTACTTGGGATTGCCAACTCACCAGCTTGAACTGCACTTATGGGACTCGCCACGTCACCAAGTGTTACTACAGTGCTGGTTTGACTACGACTGGGGTGTACTAGGCCGCTGGCGCTTGCCAGTTCATCAAAACACTACCAAAAAAACTGTTAGCGATCGCAGGGATCAGGCCTGACTCTGCAAACGCTGCAGTTATGCGTTTAGTGTTTTGTAAGTGTCAGTGATCGATCGATACTGCACTTGGGTGGGCTGGGCCGGGCGGAGGGGCAAAACGCAGGTGCTAGCAGGTATCTGGGCTGATCCCGCTAACACTGCGTTTTTGGGAACCCTAAACTGCTGGGGATGCTAGTATAGATCTGATCGGATTAGATATTGATCCGTTCAGATACTATACCACTAAGGGAGGCGTACGGTGCGTGTGTGGGTGTTAGCGGTACTGGCGCTAACCTGACGCTGCCTGGGGCTGGTGCTTGCCAGTTCACCAAAATGCTACCAAAAAAACTGTTAGCGATCGCAGGGATCAGGCCTGACTCTGCGAACGCTGCAGTTATGCGTGTAGTGTTTTGTAAGTGACAGTGATCGACCGATACTGCACTTGGGTGGGCTGGGCTGGGCTGGGCCGGGCGGAGGGGCAAAACACAGGTGCTAGCAGGTATCTGGGCTGATCCCGCTAACACTGCATTTTTGGGAACCCTAAACTGCTGGGGACGCTAGTATAGATCTGATTGGATCAGATATTGATCCGTACAGATAATATACCACTAAGGGAGGCGTATGGTGCGTGCGTGGGTGTTAGCGGTACTGGCGCTAATCTGACGCTGCCTGGGGTGACGCATATCACCGCCGGGCGATCAGGGGGCTAAACCTTTATTTGGTAATAAACGGCGGGTGCCCTGACACTATAAAAAATAAACGAACTAACCAGCGTCACCCGCAACGGTTATACGGTGATTAGTGGTGAAAGGGTTAACTAGGGGGCAATCAAGGGGCTAAAACATTTATTAGATAGTATATGGGGGTCCCTGTTGCTATAAAACGCTGACGGCGAACCTAAATATTTACCTCCCTAACTAGCGTCACCAGCGACACTAATACAGCGATCAGAAAAATGATCGCTTAGTGACACTGGCGACAGGGGGTGATCAAGGGGTTAAAACTTTATTAGGGGGGGTTAGGGGGGTATCCTAGGCCTAAAGGGGGCTAACAGTAACTGTCCTAACACTGTAACTGTCACAAACTGACACCAATACAGTAATCAGAAAAAAAAAACCTGCTTGGTGTCAGTTTGTGACAGGGGGGGGTGATCGGGGGGTGATCGGGGGGGGATCGGGGGGGGGATCGGGGTGTTTTGTGTGCCTGGCATGTTCTACTGTGTGTGTGTGTTGTGCACTCACTTTACAGTCTTCTCTCCTCAGCGCCGGAACGGAAAATACCGAGCCGAGGAGAGATGACATCATTTCCTCTGCCTCTGTGTACAATACAGAGGCAGGGAAATGATCCCATTGGCTGGGAGCGATCCCGAGGGGGGGGCCACGAATGGATGGCCTCCCCCTCTCCACCGATCGCCGCAGGCACCGGGGGGGGTCCGATCGGACCCCCCACCCGCGGGCAGGCAAGGACGTACAGGTAAGCCCTTTTGCCTGCCCGTGCCGCTCTGTCGACGTACATCGTCGTGCGGCGGTCGGCAACTGGTTAACCCAAAACAAAAGATCGGTGGAAGATTACACGGTCGAGTTCCGAAAACGGTCTGGGGACACAGGGTGGAATGAGGCGGCTCTCAAATATCAGTACCACCAGGGACTCTCAGAAACCCTTAAGGATGAACTTGCACATGTTGATTCTCCCTCTACCCTGGAAGAGTTTTTTTTTGCTTTTTTGCCACTTCAGCAGACAGATCTGAGAGACTTATATCAACTTTGCAGTTCATCTTTTCTGTCCCACTCATTGTCACATCATAGTAGCTCACATCATATCATATCCAAAGGTTTATATAAATTAACACACCCCGTGCAGCTAGGAAAATGAGCTGCTCCTTACAGAATTATTTAACCCTCCCCACCGCCAACCCTCCCCTCACCCTGCTCAATCTCTGCGTACCCAGCCCACCCCCTCTCCATAGTCTTACATCAGCGCATCTCCCTACCCTAGACCTAAACTTTCAATTCCTTAGCGTAACTCCACTTTTTTTTTAATTTTTTCCAACACTCCCATTTGTCAGTGGTCCTATTATTAGCTTTGTCTGGACTACTCCCCAGACATTCCATGTTATATGTTTCTTCTTCCGAGTCTATCCACTCCCAGATTGATGGACCCCCCTCCTTTTGCCAATTTTTGGGTATTAGTCTCTTTGCTGCATTTATAAGGTGAGGGACCAGCGACCGCTTGTATTATTTAGTATCTCCTTCTCCGCCATGAAACAAAACAACCCACGGGTCCTCCACCACATCTATCCCAGTGATTTCCTTGATAAAAAATAAAATCTAATTCCAAAATGTTTCAATTTTAGGGCAGTCTCACCACAGGTGGGCCATTGTTCCAATTCACCCAAGACAAAGGGGGCGAGGGTCCTATCGCAGTCTCCCCAGAGGCTAACAATGCAAGTCGGGACCACAGGTGACTGGGGGTCACAGAGGGAACAAAAGGACCAGCTTTTATACTAGCCTACTGAGTACCTCCAGTGTTGTTAGTGTTGTTAGGTGGCCTCTCCAAGTCCCTTGGCCTCAAGTTTCCATTGGGTCCACATTGTAAGCCTATTTCCTATTCATTTACCATATTTATCGGCGTATAACACGCGCCGGCGTATAACACGCGCCGGCGTATAACACGCACCCCAAGTTTAGGAGGGAGTTATAAGGAAAAAAAATTTTAAGGAAAAAAATTTACATTTAAATGCCCATCAATGCAGCCTTGCACAGCGTCCATCTGCATGCTTGTCCAGTGTCATTTGCAGCCTTGCAGTCATTTGCAGCCTTGCAGTCAGCAGCCTTGGTGTCATTTGCAGCCTTGCAGTCATTTGCAGCCTTGCGGTCAGCATCCTTGGTGCCATTTGCAGCCTTGCAGTGAGCAGCCTTGGTGTCATTTGCAGCCTTATCAGTGTCCATGTGATGCCTTTCAGCTTTTACAGTGATGATCTGCAGCTTTCTGTGTACATTTGCAGCCTTACTCAGGCTGCAGTTAAACTGCAGTGACTTTTCATTGTCACTGCAGTTTGAAAATGGCGCCGCCGGCACCGAAATACACAGAGCCGGTCCTCGGCTCTTCTCGGCGGCTCTCGTTCACTTTCGGCTCCACTCGTAGTCCCACCCGGGATGGGCGTGACTGTGAGCAGAGCTATCTGAACCTAGCTGAGTACACTTGGCTAGGTTCAGGCGGCGCTCGAGTGAAGCCAAAAGTGGCCGAGAAGAGCCGGCTCTGTGTATTTCGGCACCGGCGGCGCCATTTTCAAATTGCGGTCGGCGATTTAGAAGATCAGTCAGCGGGGGATCGCAGGGGATCGGCGTATAACACGCACCCGTGATTTTCCCCTGATTTTAAGGGGAAAAAGGTGCGTGTTATACGCTGATAAATACGGTAATTGATATAATATTGTCACTATATATATCCTCTCCTTCATTCCCTTTATTTGTTTGACCCACTGTATATTGCTTTTAGCTGGTCCTTTTGTTCCCTCTGTGACCCCCAGTCGCCTGTGGTCCCGACTTGCATTGTTAGCCTCTGGGGAGACTGCGATAGGACCCTCGCCCCCTTTGTTTTGGGTGAATTGTGCTAGAAGCACTGCCCTGGGAGTGGAGACACAGGTGCATATCTAATCACTTTGTACTCTTTATGTTTTTTCTTTTCAAATATTTTATTGGAAAATTCACATACAGCTGTTACATTAAGTTCCATACATAGTTTCAATTGAATATATGACAGTGAACATAAAAATAATGCATTAAATTTTGGCTTAATGGAAACTAAGTACTAGAATAACATGTATAATTCTAAGTTGTGCGGCATGTTGGAACTACGTACGTATATATTTGAGAGATGAAAGGGAGGTATGATCCCTTTTTTAGCACTATAAATCCGGGCCAATCCCCAATAACAGTGGTGGGGGGGCCCTAAAAAGTATTGCTAGTAACAGAGTATATTACTCATTTTCAGTTTTGGAGGGTAGGGTGGAATGAAGAGGTGAGATTATAAGAAAAGAGGGGAAGTAAAGAGGGGGTGTAAGCGGGAAAGTAGTAAATAGGAGAAGGGGGAAGAAGGGGGTGCCGGCTAGCCTGCGCGGGTGCAGGTGTCAAAATAGAGTCTCGGGATGACATCCAGATCTGCTTAAAGCGTTACCAGGTCCTCGTCGATATCTGTTGGTAAAAAGTGTTCCACCCAGGGTCGCCAGACTCTGTTGTGTTGGGTGGCCTTATCTAGGATTTTTGCCTCTGTTTTGCTATGTATCATTGCTTGGGTAATCCTATTCTTTGTTTCGGCTATGTTAAGAGTGGGGGTTTTCCAGGCCTTAGCTATCGTCTGTTTGGCTGCTGTGAATAATTGTAGGAGAAGTCGGAGTTGTGATCTGGTATAGTCTTGTGGAAAGAGGTTGAGGAGGGCAATTTTGGGGCTGGGGGATAAAGTGGTTTGGTGTAGGGTGGTTGCCATCTGAAATATTATCGCCCAGAAGCGTTGTACTTGTGGACATGTCCACCATATATGTAGGTGCGTACCCCTTTCCCCACAACCTCTGAAACAGCTTGGGGAGGAGTCTGGTAGAAACTTAACAATTCTAGCTGGGACTAGATACCAGCGCATTAGCACTTTATAGTTCGCTTCTGAGGCAATAACATTCTGGGATGAGTTTTTTGTGTTAGACCATATGGTCGACCAGTCTTCTGGTTCGAGTGTAGTGTCAAGGTCTCTCAACCATCTTTGCGCATACGTGGGTAGATCTGGGGGTGGTGATGTAAGATGGGAGTATAGACGGGAGATAATACCCGGGGCATGCGGATCAGACTCGCACATATGCTCAAACTCGGTCAGAGTATCCAGACCAGATTTGGTTTTTATAGTTTCTTGCACAAAATGCTTAATTTGGAGGTAGCGGAAACATTCCCTGTGAGGAAGTTGGGTTTGCTCTTGGATAATTGGAAAAGGTTTCACAGTGTCTCCACTAACGAGATCACATATGCGAGTCAGACCCGCCTGGGCCCAGGCATGAAATGAGGTTGGTTCTGTGTAGGCTGGGAGGAATTGAGGGTGACCTAAGTAAGACAGAAGTGGGGAGTGTGGAGAGATTAGTTTAAATGGAGCTTTTAGTCTATCCCAAAGTTTAAGAGTGTGAAGTGTTAACGGGTTAGTTATGGGTCCTCTAGCTGATGTAGGAAGCCATAGTAGATTGCCTATATTAAGCGGGTGTAAATCGATGGCTTCGAGGGCTACCCAAAGTGGGGTCTCTGTCTTGGCATGGTATAATGTCGACTGTGCTAGGCGGGCTGCGTGGTAGTAGTGTGCGAAATTGGGGATACCCAGGCCACCGTAGAGCTTGTTGCGGAGAAGAATCGGTTTTGCCACTCTGGGTCTAGTGGGACCCCATATATATTTAAAAACTTTATTCTGTATAATCCTATGGTAATAAGGAGGGACTTTGATAGGGAGCACTCTATATAGGTATAACAGTTTCGGTAATAGGGACATTTTCACTGCAGCTATACGTCCCAGCCAGGAGACACATAGTGGTAACCAGGTATTTAATAAGGAAGATATTTGTGAAAGCATTGGGAGGTAATTAGATTGGAACAGATTGGCGGGGTCCTTAGTGAGCTTGATCCCTAAGTATGGGATCGATGTGGTAGACCAGAGAAAGGGGAAATTGCTACGTAATGTTTCTAGATCAGCTTGTGGCAGGGACACATCAAGGGCCCTCGATTTGGTTTGATTGATTTCAAGTCCAGATATGTTAGAAAATTTATCCAGGGTGTTCATAAGGTTGGGTAATGTGGTGTGGGGAGAAGTAATGAAGAGAAGTGCATCATCAGCGAAGAGGCACACTTTGTGGGAGGTGGATGCTATATCTAAGCCTCGAATATCGGGATTAGATCTAATCAGGGCTGCCAGGGGTTCGATTGTGAGTGCGAAGAGCAGGGGGGATAACGGGCATCCCTGTCTAGTCCCCCGTGCTATTGGAAAAGGATCTGATCGGAATCCGGAATAGTGTACATACGCTTGTGGGTGGTTATAAAGGGCCTTGATCCAATTTAAGAAGTTGGGACCGAAGCCCCATCGTTGGAGGATAAAAATTAGGTAGGGCCATGAGACTGTATCGAAGGCTTTGCGTATATCTAAGGAAAGGAGGTGCATGGGGATCTTACGGGAACGAGCCAGATGTTGCAAAAGGATTACTCGTCTGATATTGTCGCTCGCTTGTCGTTTGGGTATAAAGCCAACCTGGTCTTTGTGTATTAAGCCACCAATGATGGGGTTGAGGCGTAGGGCGAGGACTTTAGCTAGAATCTTAATATCCACATTAAGAAGTGAGATTGGTCTATAGTTGGACCATAACGTGCTATCAGTGTTTGGTTTGGGGATCATAGAGATGAGAGCAGTCAATGTGTCCCTGCCAAAAGAGTGTTGTTTTAGTATAGTATTGAATGTGTTGGTGAGAAGGGGGGCAAGTTCAGTGGCAAACTTTTTATAGTAGAGACTGGGGAGGCCATCAGGGCCTGGGCGCTTATTAGGTTTTAGGGTTTTAATGGCTGCTAGTACTTCGTCTGTCGAGATCGTGCTCTCCATCAGCTCACGACTGGATTCAGACAAGGTTGGTATAGGTAAGTTATGGAACAGTTTTTCTGCTTGGCGTAGAGGAAATGCTGTTTTAGAATCATAGAGATTTGCCAACTGTTTACGGAACTCCGAGAGAACCTTAACAGGATTGCTAGTAATTTCATCCTTAGCCAGTCTGAGTCTAATGGGAACGCGAGCACGGTCTGGTCTACGTAGACGTAGGGCCAGATAGGTGTCTGGTTTATTTGCTTTAGTATAAATCGTGTGGCTTGTTCTACGAATAGTTTTATCAGCCGTTTCGGCTAAGATTAGATCTAGTTCCAGCTTTATTTTTTCTAATGTTACTTTGTGTGATTCTGTTGGGTCAGATTGGAATAAAAGGAAACTATTATGATAATCTGATTCAAGTTGGCGTAATTTGAGCTTCTTGTCTCTATTAAGATGGGATGCCACTGAGATACATGTGCCACGAATCACGGGTTTGTGTGCTTCCCAGAGGAGGACAGGGGAGATGTCGGGGGTTGCATTGTGTTTTAGGTAATCTTTAAGGGCTACTTGAATATCTAGGCAGTATGATGGATTGGTTAGGAGGGAATCATTCATACACCATGATCTATTTGTAGATTGTGGGATTAGAGATGACACTGTGGTAATAACGGCACAGTGATCTGTCCATGTAATTGGTTGGATATGTGAGTGAAGGAGAAGTGGTGCGGAAGCTATTGAGGTGAATATATGGTCAATCCTAGAAAATGATTTGTGTGGATGTGAATAAAATGTATAGTTTCTCTTAGAGGGATTGAGTTCTCTCCACGTGTCTAGGAGGGAGGCTGACTGTATAAGTTTGCGAAATTGTGAAGAGGGGGAGTAATGTTCAGGGGCATAGGGAGATTTGTCTGTGTGTGGCTGTAGTATGGAGTTGGAGTCTCCGCAGAGGAACAAAGTTCCCTTGCAGTGCGCTTGCACAACTTGTAATAGATGCGAAAAAAAGGGATTCGGGTTTGTATTGGGAGCGTAATAGGAGACAAGGGTTATGGGTATGTCCTGTAATAGTCCTACTAGGATAAGATAGCGACCTTCAGGGTCTTTTATTTCGGTGAGGGGGGTAAATGGCATGGTGTGATGAAAAGCGAGTAAAACTCCTCTGTGTTTTGTTTTAGCTGAAGCAGTAAATACCTGTGGATATTTGGAGCTAAAAAATCTTGGTGTTTGGTGTATAGAGAAATGGGTTTCCTGTAGGGCTACGATTTTAGCTTTCAGGGACGCAAAGGTTTGGAATGCTTTTACTCGTTTATGTGGGGAATTCAACCCCTTAACGTTCAGGGTGAGAATTTCAAGTGGGGCCATTATGGGGTGTGTGGGTGGTAAGTATCAATGAAGAAAAAGGGGGGGCCCACGCAGGCCAACCGGCACAGAAAGAGGGAGGGGGGTAGAGATATAGAGTCAAAAAGGGGGGAGAGGGAGGAGGGAGGGAGAGAGAGCATAGTGGGTCGGGTGAAGCACTGAGCGGCTCCCCTGATAAGGGGGCAGCGCATCAGTAGAGCCCGACTAATGCGTGCACTGACTCTGCGACCGAGATTTCGGTCAAAGAGTGGATGCACCGCTGAGGGGGTAAGCATTGACTGCTCCCCGCCGCAACCGGGAGCAGCAAGTGATTAAAGTGATTTAAAAAGTAAGTATAATGGAAAACAACAAAACAAAATAAAATGAAAATTACGAAATCGTTCCCAATGCCCCCTGATAATATTAACATCAACAGAATATCAAGTTTAAGGTGGGGGGTGGGGAACATAAGAGCGTATGGTACAATTCTATGCAGTAACTGCTAAGCACACATGTGAGTTCTCGGATGTTGACATTCACCATAAAAAATTAGTGTCTACGAGTTGAGGGGAGGGGGGGTTGGAGAGGAAGGAGGGTGGGATAAAGAGGAGCAAGGGAGGAAAAAACTGGGAGGGGAAGGGAGAAAGGAGGAGGGGGGGTTGGAGAGGGGAAAGAAGGGAGGAGGGGGAATAGGGAGGAGGGGGGTGGGAGGAGGGGGGGAGGGGGGGGGGATGGGGATGATGTGGGGTACATACTAGGAAAGTGTGCATGAAATTCTCGGTACATTAGACAAAACATAGAGGCTATCTAGTTGATTCGTTACCGGTATTAAGTCTTAAAAACAACGGAGTAGCGGGGTTCACCCGGTTCACAGAATGTAAACCAGGTCAAGTACGCTCTGGGTATGTGCAAAACAGAATTGTGCGTTTAAGAACAACATGGAGATAATAACAAATAAAAAAGGAAAAAATAAGTGTAAAAGAAAAACCGAACAACACAACTGAACCTGAGAAGGCCTTAAATGGTCTGCGAGCCCTGAAAAGAGAACAATTTCAGGTTACCATATATCCGTTCTTGACGGTAGTCCTCTAGCAGGTCTCGGTCACAAGTGGGGTCTCTGAGGTGGCATGGAGACATTCTCTGCATGTGCAACCGAGTACCTGCGTAATCAAAAAAAGAAGAGGAGACAAAAAGAATAGAAAGGGTAGTTCCTTTGTTTTCAGCGTGGAGCTCGGGATTTCGGGCTGCGATAGGAGTATTCGGATAATCTGGCTGGAGTTCCCTTCCGGATGGATGGTGGTCCGGAGTTTTTCCGTTTGGGAGTAATGGTGTACGGTTGCGACGCAGATCTGGCTGGAGTGCGAGGAAGGGCTGTATCTGAATGGGCTGACTGGGGAGATAGGTTGAGTGATTCCAGCAGCTTTTGGAGAGATTCTGGCGTGGTGGAGGTATGTTGCTGACCTTGATAGGAGAATTGCAATGCGAACGGGAACCGCCATGTGTACTTAAGTTGATGATGTATAAGTACCTGTAGCTGAGGCTTCATGGCGCGGCGTTTAGCAATCGTGAGGGGTGCCAAGTCAGAAAACAATTGGTATGTATGACTCTGGAATTGCAAGGTGTTGTTGTTGCGGGCGGCTGCCAGGAGCTGTTCCTTCGTGTGAAAAAAGTGCAGCTTGATGATAATGTCTCTAGGTGGACCGTCTGTTTGGCGCCTGGTGAGTGCTCTGTGAATTCTGTCGAATTCAAGTCGTTCGATGGGTATGGAGGGTGCTAATTCTTGGAAAAGTGCTGTTGTAAAAGATTGCAGGTCATCAATTGTTTCTGGGATGCCTCTGAGGCGTAGATTGGATCTGCGGGAGCGGTTCTCCGCGTCCTCGAGGCGGGATAAAAGCATAGAATTCTCCTCTCTGAGAGCAATTTGCTCTTGCGCTTGTTCCTGGAGGGTGAGTTCTATGTCATCAACTCTTGTCTCAAGGTCTGCTGTGCGCTGGCCTATCTCACGTATCTCACGTGTCAGACTAGTGGTAATCTGGTCTGAAGTTGCTTTAAGGGCCTTATGTAACATGGATTCCATGACTCTCATAAAGGCAGCTTGTGACATACCTGTATCAGGGGCGGGTGGAGAGCCCCCTGAGCCTTCTTGTATGTCAGTCTCCTCCTCGCTGTCCGGTATATCAGAGCGAGCTGGAGATGTTGTTGTGAGATCAGCCAGGTTCCGGGCCTTCGACGCCATCTTGGAGGAAGCGCGGGCTAGCGCTTCTTTGATGGGTTTATGGTTCGGTTTTCGGCGGTGGCCCGTTAACACCATACCGGAAGGGGCACTGATGTATGGAGAAGCGATCCCCGTAGAAATGGTTCCGATCTGTCGGTTCAGTTAGGCTTTATAGTCCCGGGTGTGCGGCGGGGAGTGCGGAGCTTCACAGAGACACGTCTGCCATGTAAAGCCTCGCGCATGCGCCCCCCTCTTTATGTTTTTTAAATACTCTTCTATAGCTTTTTCAAATATATAACATGTACATCATATTTTCTATTAGTAGTCAGTCACTCACTATATTTGTATATGTTGTTTGTTTATTTGTTGTTCATTCTAGAAGGCCTGTACCTCCAAAAGACAGCCCCCTGAAGAAGCCCGATCTATGGGCGAAACATGTCGGGATCTTTTATCATGCTGTCTTACTTAACATCATAATAATAGTACTGTACATGCCTGTGTTCTCTGTTTCTATGTATATATAAATTCTTTTTTATTGAATACATTTGATGATATTTTTGCACCTCAAAAAATCCCCACCCCACCTTCCTATCATTCACTCTCCCGGATGTTCCCTGAAGCCATACAGACAGCAGAACATGGTACCATCCTGTCTCCTCAAAATTTTCTTTGTCTTACTCAGCCTGATCTAAAGATTGCCATTGAACAGGCCTACAGCCAGTGTTCGGACCCAGAGGTACCTTCGTTTAGAAAGCAGGATGGTCTACTTTGGGCTCAAAACAAAATATTTGTCCCAGTACAAGTAAGGCTCTTGATATTAAAGACTTTCCATGATAATAAGTTAGCAGGACATTTTGGGGTACAAAAGACCTCTGAATTCGTACATTGGTCCTTCTTGTGGCAGGGGTGGAGACAGTATTGTAAAAACTATGTCAAATCATGTATCGTCTGCCAACGCAGCAAGGGGTCCAACACGAAAGCCTGGGGCTTGGTAAAACCATTACCTATTCCAGAACAACCCTGGAAGGAAGTTTCTATGGACTTCATCATTGACCTACCGCCCTGTGAAGGGTTTTCCACCATTCTGGTAGTCGTGGATCGCCTTTCAAAAATGGCTCACTTCTACCCATGAAGGGCACGCCCTCTCCCTCAGATACCGCAAATATATTTATTAAAGAAGTGGTTAGGCTTCATGGTGTACCCAATAACATTGTGCCTAACAGAGGAGTTCAGTTCACCTCCTAGTTTTGGAAAGACCTTTGCAAATCTCTGGAAATCAAGGTATGCCTCTCTTCAGCCTATCACCCTCAAAGTAACAGCCAAACAGAGAGGACAAACCAAACTTTGGAACAATACCTCCAATGCTTCTGCTCATGTTCCCAAGACAACTGGACTTCTTTTCTCCCCTGTGTGGAATTTGCTTACAAAAATTCCATACACACTGCCACCAACCAAACCCCTTTTTAGGCCAATTATGGGTTTCACCCTTCCTTTCTGCCTGACTCTTTTCCGGAAGTGTCAGTTCCTGCGGTACAGGACTGAATAAGTTTTATCCAAACCAATTATTAACTGATCCAGGAAGCTATGCAGAAGGCCCAGGACAACTTCAAAAAATATTATGACAGGGGAAGGAAGAGCAATCCAACCTTCTAAATTGGAGATGAAGTCTGGCTATCCGCAATTAACCTCAAACTTCCTTGTCCCTCACAAAAATTGGGCCCAAAACTTATTGGCACCTTCAAGGTGAAAAGAGTAGTGAACCCTGTGGCTTTTGAACTTGCCCTACCTAGTTCTTATAAGATGCACCCTGTTTTTCATACATCCTTATTGAAACCAGTGACTCCCAGCCCTTTTTCAGGAAGGGAAGAATTGCCACCCCCTCCAGTTAATATTGAAGGTGAAGATGAATTTGAGCTGGAGACAATTATAGACTGTAGAAAGAGGGGTGGTCGAGTCCAGTTCTGGACTGGTCAAATGGAAAGGGTACCCTCTGGGAACTCTTGGGAACCTTCCTCTAATATACACGCCCCATGTTTGATACAAGCATTCCACAAAAAATATCCGAAAGTACTGGCCAGGTTGGGCCTCCGGAGGCTGCTCCTTGGGGGGGGCACTGTCAGAGAAACAATAGAAGCAGGACTTGCCAGTATCGGAACATTTCCGTGCGCCTGCACAGCAGAGTTGTGCTTTGGCGTATGCGGGTGCACGATACAGTGGGACAGCGCACACGGGTTCATGACATGGCACAATGGCGCAGGAGCATGCACGCATTAACGTTACACCCCCATGCTGGCCTATAAAAGGCTGATCTGTTCCCTGTCTAATTGCTGGTTTGTCTTTCAGCTTCCAGTGTTCTGTTTCTGAGTTCTGTTACCTGTGTTTACCTGCTGTGACCCGGATTGTCCCTGACCTGCTCTGCCTCTCTCGAGTACTTTGACCCCTGCTTGTCTAAAGGACTTCTCTGTTACCTGCCTCCTGTGTATGACCCCGGCTTATCTAACGGACTTTTCTACTACCAGCTCACAGTGCATGACCCCTGGCCTGCCTTCAAGACTTCTCTGCTGCATTACTCCTGTGTTTGACCCCCGGCTTGCTTAAGGACTTCTTTACCTACTTGCTTCCTAATTGCTTCCTGTGTATGACCCCGGCCTGCATTAAGGACTTGCCTTCACTGAGTACTCCGTGCCTTACCCCTCCTGCACTCAACCACTATTGGGTCTGTTGGGTTAAAGCCCCAGCCGTGTCTTCTACTTCAGTTCAGGTGTCCGGTTCATCTCTGCTCCACACCTCTACTCTGCAAAAGTTCTCCTTTCAAGACTCATCTACCTGCTGGAGAACTGTGCCTCTCTGTGCCCTATACCCTCTGTACCACCTTCAGGGGTAGAGTGCGCTTAGCTGCAAGGGTAGCTGCTCTCAGCATCTCGGCCTTGGTGACTACCCTGACATAATAGTGCAGTACCCCAAATGTTAAGTTTGGACTTTATTTGAACTGTGTGCACTTTATGAACTTTAGTGGCATTGCCACTTTCACATATATGTTGATTTGGTTTATTTAATTTGGTTTACAAGCAACGCTATCGCATCCATTTATCTAGCTGTAATGTATTGTCAGCTCCCGTTAGATCTAATCTAATAACGTTAGATTGGGATCTCGAGGAATGGCATAAGAATTTACTCAGGGCCACCAAAGGTATTTTGAATGTAGCATTGGCTGAGGCCAACCTAAAAGTCATGATGAGAGGGTACTTTGTCCCCACGAGATTGGTGAAACTCTACCCCTCCTCCCCAATCTGCTTTGGAGGTTGTGAACACATAGGAGACATGTTGCACGTATGGTGGGACTGCCCCAAAATAAGAAGCTTCTGGAACAAAGTTTTTCACATGCTCTGAAAGATCTCAGATCTGCCTATCACAAAATCCCCACATATTGCACTGCTCAATTTATCAATAGCCTCAGTCACTATAAAACTTCAACGACTCATCCTATTCATATTAACAGGAGATAAACTGACCATCGCAGACGCATGTAAGCAACCATTTGTTTCCTTCACTAGAGCTAAGAGGAAAATCTCCTGGATCATGGCCAAGGAGAAGATGGTCAGCAGGCTCTTAAATTCCTTGGAAAAGTTTGAGGCGACATGGGAACCATAGGCTAAGTATATGAAAATACTGCTTCTCCTGTAGAGCCATTGGTTCACCATTTTTTTGACTGGTTCTCTCCACCCTGGTCTCCTATCTAAACTGCCTCAATCTCTCCATCCTCTCTCTTTCATATCTGTTCTTTCGATCTTCTAGTTCTTTTCTCCTTCAATATGACTGGAAGACTCAAAGCCCAAATTTTTAGAGCCGTGTCGGGCCTTCTGGAACTGACTTGGACTCTTACGTTATTACTCCTCCTGGTGTTACTGATAACATTAATCTTATGCTTTCCTATATTAATTATGGTCACCTCGATGCCACAGGGCTGTTATCCTACCGAAAAAATATGATGGAAAGGTATGTTATCCTCCCTTCCCCATGACACAGTTTGATCCCAGATGGGGTGTCATGGGGTACTCACTCTAGTATCAATGCGCAGCATAGACCTTACTGTCCACGCCAGTTTGTTATGATCTTTTAACAGTTGTACTTACCTTTATGACCACCATTAATTTGTTATAATGTATAACCGATTTAGTTTACTCTTTACTTTGTCCTTTATCTGTTTCATTTTATTCTCTGTAGAACTTCAATAAACTATTGAAAGTAAGAGGAAGGAAGAAAAAGAAAGAAAGAAAGGGAGGGGGTGATGAAAGGGGGCAATTTAAACTTTAATCTTTTTATTTTCCCTCACATTTGTAGGAATAACCTTCCAGAAAAGGCTGTACATTTAAGGCGTCGTTTAAACCCACGAGGGGGTTCTAAGGCTTGAGATAAAAAAATACACTTCTGCTCTCGCTCTCTCGCTGTAGGAGGACTTTATCCCTGTCCCCATCCTGAGGATCTGGGTGTACCTGATTCAGTGTCTTAAACAATATCCAAGTAGATCTATAAACACAAACTTTCACCCACGACACCCATGACCACATGTATGTGGTCATACATTCTTTTCCAGATCTCCCTTCATGTCTGTCACATTCATAGGTTACGAAATAAATAATACCCTCAGTATGACAGTTGACAAAATGGTGTGGTCTTAGCTGCTCCACATTAGGTAGCACAAATCTTTTGTGTGTTTTGATAAATGGACAATAATTGCAATTGCTACATTTATATGTGCCCAGCATTTTGCATGGTTTTTTTCAAGTCCCTCCTGTATAGTTACTGTGTACCAATTGGTCCCTAATAGAAGTAGCTCTCCTGTATGTAAATTGAGATGCATCTGGAATAAATTTCACATGGGCTTTGAAAAGCAAAACTGATATAAAGAACTAGGCTGCAAGTTGAAGAGAAGGACCTCCGAGGTGATATTCTCTGAAATATTGCCTGTGCTATGAGCAAAACAAGAAAGACAGTGGGCGATTAGAGAACTAAATGCATGGGTAAAGTAAGATGCAAAGAAGGAGGGATTTGGGCTTCTAGAGCACTGGGCTGACTTTTCATTGGAGTACAACCTTTATGCTAAAGATGGTTTGCACCTAAATGGAAGGGCGTCTGCTGTGCTGGGGGAGATGATTATGGGAAGTGTAACGACACACCATAGTATGAAAGGGGTCAAAGTCGTTTAGGACATTCCATACCCAAACACAAAGACAGCTACCGAACACTTCCATCAGCTGAACAAGGAGCCCATACAAATAATTTTCCCTCAAATACGAGACAAGGCTCTGTCTTGAGGTTCAAGCAGGAATGAATCTTTATTCAAACACATGTTATACAGATCCCACTTCAAAACACTCTTCCCCGCCCTTGGAAAACAGGGCGGATTAAACTGTCCAATGACAATGGACACACAGGTAAGGTGTGTTTAACGTCTCATCAGTACACAGTCTTATCAGCAGGGAGAGCTGTTGGAGGAATCCCCTCTCCCTCCATAGAGACACACATCCTGTGATATCCAAGACAGACAGACACAGTAAAACATTGGAATACAGCCCCACCCCAAACTAGCACAGCAAATAGTACACAACAGCATGAGACAACACACAATATATACACACAACATTGTGAAGCAATCACTATTTATAATATGGCACATATGGGGTTCCCAGAGTTTTGTGTTTTGGGGGGACATGGACTTGAATCCAAAGTAACATTACTTCCAGTGTCCCCAGGCATACAGCTCACAATGAACACTATTCCCCCAAATGCCAGGGCCCATAATCGGTAGGCAAGAAGCTGGCATTTAGTCCCCTCCAAAAGCCTCTGTCCCGGCTAGGTCTGTCACATTTCTCCCCTTTCGGCAGGAGACTAACACTGGAGGAGACCCCAGACGGGTTGACTCCCGTTAGTTATTAGTTCCAGTGCTCTAATGCTGGTATCCACACACACGGCTGAGTGCAGTACATCCCTGAAGTTGGGTACGGAGGGTGTAGTGCCCAGAGAAGCACAGGTTGCCAGATGGATTCCAGAGAGAAGAGCTGGTGGGCACCAAAAGGACACCGGGTAATACAGAAAACACAGCTGGGCTAAAGTCTATAAGAATCCTCGGTAATACTTGGCAAGGTGTGCACAAGGAACAGTAGTGGAGGCAAGGCCAGGCGTCAAACACAGTATATCCAGCAAGAGGAAGAGGCAGGTTGCAGAAACAGGGACAAGCCAAAGGTCTGGTATCAGGAAGCAGGCAGGAACAGGTACTGTAGCAAAGTCCGTAATACAAGCCGGGATCAGGTACTGGAGAGGACAACAAGTCGGTAAATCAAGCCAGGGGGTCAAACCAGGAGAGCAGATCAGACAGGTCAGGAACAAGCCGGGTCAAAACAGGAATCCAAATAGTAATTGCACAGAGGCTCAGGAACACAGGAAGACTGACAAACCAGCAACTGCAGATACTAGCAGACTTCCTTATATAGGCCCATGTGACCTGCTGGTAGAGATACTGGGTCCTAAAGTCCTTCTCCTGCCAGAGATGCTGGGTCCTAAAGTCCTTCTCCTGCCATAAGTGCTGGTAGAGATGCTGGGTCCTAGAACCCTTCTCCTGCTGTTGGTTCCTTGACAACTGGCACTATTGCCAGTTCTCCTACGGCCATTTCCCTGACACCAGCATTCCTAGGTTATACAAGTGGGGACTGAAGCCTCATCCACCCTTACAGGAAATTTGTCCTCTGTTAGTTGAGGGCAGAGGCCAGCAGCACTCTGCCCTGTTGCCAGCCCTTCTGCTGGAAACCCCACACCATCTGCTCCGGCTAACTGTTGGGGAGGGAGGCCGACTGCCCCGGCTCCCTGGAACTCTGTAGTTGTTGCCGGTGCTGGGCAGAGGTTGGTAACACTCTGCCCAGTTGCCAGCACTTCAGCTGGGTTGGTGTCATCATTCTGGGGCACTGTCTGCTGTTGGAACTCCCTTTCACTGGTATTGTCTCCCAGGTGCACAAACCCTTGTTGGGGAGAGAAAATGGCTGCTTCTCCTCCCTGCATCTCTGAAATCCACTGGGAAGTGATTGCCACCTTCTCACCATGAGCCCTGGAACTGCCACAGGTGTGGGGCAGAGGTCTTGAACCTCTTGAGCGCCTCAGCTGGGGAAGTTCCTTGCAACTCCACAGATACTGCCGTTGGTGCTGGGCCAAGCACACTGAAGTTTGGCCCTAATACCAGCTCTTCTGCTAGAGGCTCATCAGGTTGTTCTTCCTCAGCAGAAAAGTCTATCAAATCCCCTGTCTCTGCAACTGGTATCTGGGGATAGAAGTTCACAAAGTCATGTCTGTGGAACCCAGAAGATGCTATCACTGCTGGACAGAGGTTAGCAGAACTTTGCCCTGTTGTCTGCACTTCAGCTTTGGGGATGGCAATCTCCAGATTCTCCACTGTCGATTCTTCAGCCAGGATTTCATAGTTGTCAACTGGTATTTCCTGATAGTCCCAGGCAAAGGAATGAATGGCCAGAAACTCCAAATCTTCCTGTGCTCAGTGCCCTTCCTAGACATTCAGTCTTCGCTCTCTGTAATCTTTTATTTCCTCCAAACGCCACTCCTGATCACTCACAAAGTCAGGGTCCCAGACAGCCTCCAATACAACAATCCCAGGCCATCATAGTCAAAGCCTTCCATGGGGCTGTCATCCGCTGACCACGGGCACTCTTGGGCTACATACCACCGGAGGGCTCTGTAGCTCTCGTCCAACCGCATCTCTGCCCGGATCAGCCTGCTTAACTCAGCTGTCCACTCCTGCTTTAGAAGCAAAATGATACCCCAGTTCCACTGCCAATATGATGATCTATGAACTGTGATCCGGTGCTCTAGCCAAGACGTTCAGGGCCAAAAATGCAGTACTTGAATCATAAAAGGGCTGGCGACTTGGATGCTCTTGAATAAAAGTCCTTTATTGGGTTATATGGGTACACGAGTACAGTCTACCCTGACACATTTCGGCTAAGAAGCCTTCATCAAAGCATGCATGTTTGATTTAAAAACTGATATTTATAACAGAGTAAGCACTCCAAATGGGGTGGGTGCATCCTAATCAGAACAATCAAAAAAATTAAAAATACATGGGGAAAAGAAAGAGAGAAGCACAGCAGGCATATGAGAGACATATCATGAACAAATAAAGCATATTCAAAATGGTGCGATAAATGTATCAAACAATGTGACTATGTTGAAAAATGCGATTATGTTTAAAAAAGATTTATGTCCATCCTATTGTTCAAACCATACGGTTTTCTAGTATTGAGGGTAAGTATCCACCATACTTCAAGCTTGAGCAAAATACGATTGGGGTCACCTCCTCTTGGGGGTTTTTTAACCTGTTCAGCATCAAAAAAGGAAAAAGTGTCAAGATTTCCATGATGCTGTCTCTACTACATGCCTAGGGGTCCTGTGCGGTATACATACCCACTCTCGACTACACAATATACTGCCGAGAAACACCTGGCACAATAGCACCATATGTCAGTACTAGGATCCCTTTAGGACCCAGCACAACTCACCTGACACAACCTTTACCTGGGAAACAACAATGATTGGCCAGATCACCTTTAAATCACTTGTATCAGCATTCAATCATTGCTCGTGTTAGAGTTTACCTTGTGTTTGATCCAGTTGATATCTGCTCTGTGTATTTCGTGTATGACCCGGCTCGTTTGACCCTGTTTGTTTGCTTCTGATTCGGTACCGTTTGGACTCTGATCTTCCTGTGTATGACCCAGCTTGCCTAGACTACGCTTTGCCTGATTCTACTGTAGTACCTTCATCTGCAGCGGTGAACTACAAGGTCCAGCAAACATCTACCTACATCTACAGCGGTGAACTACAAGTCCCAGCTGACCTGCTCTGCTCAGACCTGCTCATGGTATGTGCTCTTGTTCTTTGAACTCTTTGCATAATCAGAACACCTGAACTGTTACCTGTTATATGCTCCTAGCCTGACACCATACAACCAGAACTGGATACTCACTGAGCCTGTCTTGTGCCCTGATGGCAGATGTTTTTATGTAAACCTGCTTCTAGTTTGTCCCGCCTGCCCATAGCAGGTCCACCCCTAAGTGACTCAGCCTGGGACTCTCTGTTTTCAGTTTTACAAGTCTCTACAGGCACTGTGTCTGGTATGAATCTTTAGGGGAACTCCACGCAAAATGTTAAAAAAGTTGGCATGGGTTCCCCCTCCTAGAGCATACCAGGTCTTTCGGCCTGGTATGGATTTTCAGGGGAACCCCCACGCCAAAAAATTGTGTGGGGTCCCCCCAAAATCCATACCAGGCCCTTATCCGAGCACACAGCCCGGCAGGTAAGGAAAGGGGGTGGGGACGAGCAAGTGCCCCCCTCCTGAACCATACCAGGCTGCATGCCCTCAACATGGGGGGTTGGGTGCTTTGGGGCAGGGGGGCCCTGCGCCCCCCACTCCAAAGCACCTTGTCACCATATTTTTTTTTCAAATAACATTTTATTAATCCAAAAGTCAGGTAAGTTACAAAGATAATGATATCTTGTTGTATAAAATTTGCTATGCCAGAGACAAAACTGGCAAATAACCAGCATCAAGAAACAATCATTCAGATGTAGAAAGCTTAGATTAGGTTCCATATATAGTGCAATAGTCAACATATACATATAGACATGGACCCTGAAAGAAGAGAGAGAAATAGTAGAGAAGAGAAAGAAGGAGAGGGGAGGGAAGGGAGGGAGAAGACGGGGGAGGCTCCACCAATGGCTCAAGGAGGATCTTCTCGTCTATGCCAGTCTTCCCAGACCTTATCATGTGTTTCCAATCTGTCTTGTAATCTAACAGTCATTTTTTCCATTAGTTCTATATCCTTGATTCTGGCATATAGATCTGTTTGAGTAGGCGGGTCCCTTCTCTTCCAGTAAAGGGCTATGAGACACCTCGCAGCTGTCAGGATGTGCCGAAGCAGTTTCTTGGAGTGCTTAGGTATCTGTAAACCAGATACTCCTAGGAGGAATAATTTAGGGGTTCTAGGAACCTGTACTCCCAGCAAGCGGGTTAGTAAAGATTGCGCCTCCGTCCAAAAAGGCACTATCTTGGGGCAGGACCAGTAAATGTGATATAATGTTCCCCTGTCTCCCTGACATCTCCAACATCTATCTGAGCTAGAAGGGTAGATGTCTCGTAGGACATCAGGTGTCATATACCAAAAGAAAATGATTTTATAGGCGTTCTCCTTGTAGAGTGTACAGAGAGAGCTTTTAGCTGCTTGTGACCAAATTGTTTGCCAAGTCGCTTCTGGTATCTCTTCTCCCAATGCTCTATCCCATCGAAGCATATATGTATGCTTACCCTGAGTGGCAAAACAATATGAATTTAGCACCTTGTATATATCTGAAATTAAACCTCGACGTACGGAACCTTCTAACATCAGATTCTCAAATAAGGTTGGAGTTGAGAATTGTAAATTCGGAGCTATCGACTGAGCATAGTGCCTGATCTGTAGATACCCATAAAATACCTGACGGGGAGGTTAAATTTCCTTTGGAGATCAATAAATGAGAGCAATTTACGCGTGCAGGGGTGTACTAGATGACCAAAATGGAATAAATTCCTGGTTGCCCTTGGTGAGGACATTTGATGTGTAAGGCCTGCAGGCAGTCTGGGGTTATAAAGAAAGGATGTGAGGAGTGATCTCTCCGAGCCCAATTTATGTGTTCTGGATAATTTATGCCAGAGAGAGCAAAGAAGAGACATAGGGCCCAGAAGCCGGGCCGATTCCACCTCCACATTTGCATTCCAGAGTAAGCTATTTGGGTGTATGGGTGCCAGCTAGATTTTTTCAATTTCAGTCCATCTATTGTAAGACCGTTAGGGAAACCAGGATGCCAGGGCCCGCAGTTGTTCTGCTTGGTAATACTTGTTCAAGTCGGGGAACGCCAGTCCTCCTTCTGAACGCGCCGCCATTAAGACTGATTGAGGTATTCTGTGCCTCCTGTAGTTCCAAACAAACTTCACTAGATCCATCTGAAGCTTCTTCAGATCTGACCTAGGGATTGGAAGGGGAAGCGTCTGGAAGAGGTACAGAAGTTTGGGAAGGATGGTCATCTTTACAGAAGCCACCCTCCCCAGGAGGGATATATGGTGGGCCTTCCATTTTTGTAGCAAATCCCTTATAGATCTATAGAGGGGAAGGAAGCTAGCTCTATATAGGGTAGTGTAGGACGGAGTGATCTACACTCCTAAGTATTTCAGGGCTGTAGTTTTCCAGTGATAGGGGAAACATTGCTGTAAATGCTGAACCTCTACTGGGGGGATATTTACGGGTAGGGCCTCTGATTTAGACACATTTATTTTGTAACCAGATAGGGAGCGGTATAAATCTAGCTCAGCATGTAAATTAGGGAGTGATATCCTAGGCTGAGTCAGGGTAAGTATAATGTCGTCCGCGAATAGTGCTAGTTTAAAATCCCTGCCTCGTACTGGAATCCCGTGTATATTTGGATTTTTACGCACCGCCGCTGCCAGAGGCTCAACACATAGCGCAAATAATAACGGAGAGAGAGGGCATCCCTGGCGAGTTCCATTAGCGATCGAAAAAGCTGATGATAAGGCAAAGGGCGTCTTAACCTGAGAGGAGGGATTTGTATATAAGTGTTGTATGGCCCGCAAAAAAGGGCCCCGGAACCCCATGTATTTCAATGTGGCAAACAGGAACGGCCATCCAAGGCGATCAAAGGCCTTTTCAGCATCCAGCCCCAGGACCAATGTTTCTAGACCATCCCTGTTTGCCACATCTATGAGATCAATAATTCGTCTCGTATTGTCCCCCGCCTGACGGAGGGGGACAAAGCCCACCTGATCCTTATGTATTAAGGAGGGAAGTATTAGGTTCAATCGCATCGAAAGGAGCTTAGTAAAAAATTTTAAATCAGAGTTTAGTAGTGCGAATGGCCTATAACTTGCACACAATGAAGGATCTTTTTCAGGTTTGGGGATCAACGTGAGGAATGATCTCTGCATATCTGAGGGAATAGGGGTTTGCTGAAGAAAGGCATTATACAACTTGGACATATGGGGCAAGAGGGTTGGAAGAAATGTCTTATAGTATTCATAAGGGAGGCCATCAGGGCCGGGGGACTTGCGGGACGGTAAGCTTTTAACGGTGGCTGTCAGTTCTTCTACCGATATCGGGGCGTTGAGGGAAAGTAGGTCTGACGCCTGAAGTTTAGGAATATTACTGTCTATTAAATATTGTTGCATACGTTCAGCTAAATCAGGGGAAAGTGGGTCATGTGGGATTTCAGGGTCATTATATAGGGCCGTATAAAATTCTCCGAAGGCCTGAGCTATTTCCTGGGGGTGTGAGAGAAGTGTATCTCTTCTATTTTTTATTTGGTGAGGGGTGGTCATATGTGATCTCTCTGACAATTTACGTGCTAATAGTGAGTGGGCTTTATTGCCTTTGTCCTAATACGTTTGCTTTAGTCTAAGGAGAGCTTTCTCTACTTGGCCTAATGCTAGATCCCGAAGTGTGGTACGCAAGCAAACAATTTTTTTAAGAAGGGGTAGGGATGGCGAAGTCTGTAGTTGGAGTTCTAAGGTTTTAAGATCTTTCTCCGCCTGAAGTTTGGATGCCTTTGCATCCTTCTTCATGGCCGAGGATAGTGCTATACACCGCCCCCTGAAGACCGCCTTGTGGGCCTCCCAGAGAGTAGAAAGGGAGACATCTGATGTGTCATTTTCAAGAAAATAGTTCTGTAAGGTTGACTCGAGTTCTAGTTTAGATGGAGTGTGTTGTAGAAGGAAGTTGTTTAATTGCCAGTGACATGGCTTACGTGTATAAGTACCCATCTTCAAGGACATGGTCACAGGAGCATGGTCGGACCAAGAGATGGGTAAAATCTGAGTGTCCATAGTGGCGCGAAAGGTGGCATTGTTAACAAAAAGGTAGTCTATACGAGAGTGCATGCAGTGAGGGGCGGAGTAAAATGTATATTGTCTGTCTCCTGGGTGTAGAGCCCGCCATATATCAAAAAGAGCATAACGCCTAGTAAGTTGGCGAAATAGTTGTGCTTCCCGAGTTCTGTAGGGTTCATTACATGGCGATCTAGACCCACTGACTGACATAAATTAAAGTCTCCTCCAATGACCAAGTATTCGTTGGGGGATTTAAATATTCGCGCTAAAACTCTGGTTAAAAAGTGTATTTGGCGGGTATTAGGGGCATACAGTACACAGATAGTGACCCCCTGCTCTTGCCATTGGCCACGTAGGATAATGTAGTGCCCATGTGGGTCTATAAGAGACTCAGTGCATTTGAAGGGGGAGCCTTTTTTTAAATAGGATCGCCACTCCGGCTCTTTTGCAGGGACTAAACGCCTGGTAGACCTGAGGGTAGTACCTGGATGCAAATGTGAAGGTGTCTCCTTTATTAAAATGTCTTTCTTGCAGCAGGGCAACATCCGCCCCAGACTGCCTGAGCTCCCTCATAGCTAGATGCCTTTTTTTATTTGAATTCAGGCCATGAACGTTAAGTGATGTTATTTTAACCATAATTGTGGGTGTATGTGAGCTCAGCGTTACTTAGCCGCGAGGGTGTCCCAACATCCAGGGAAGAGAGGAATCCATACTTAGGACATATCCGGTCAGTTCTCCAGAGCCGATGATGTGCCAGGGAAAGGGAGAGGAGGGGGGAGAGAAAAAGGAAGAAGAGAGAGTAAAAAAGGAAAGAGATATTAGTTATCAACACAATCAGAAGAAGCAAATATTGCAAAGAGATCCCAAGCAATACAAATCGCCCGGGATCTATTAAGTTCCAATAAGTCTCCCCGGGCGGGCCCCCCATAAAGAGTCCAGTCCGGGGGGACATAGAGAACCTCGTGATCAAACACAACAGTATTCAAAAAACCTCCTATAAAATAGGAAATAAAAGGGGAACCTTGGTTAGGTAAACCTAAAGGGGGACTAGTGACCAGAGAAACCACTACTGTCAAGTCTCCGATAAAAAGTGCCTGATGTGTAGCAGGGATTAACAGGCTTTGGGCCTAAAAAGGGGGGTGCAAATATATCTGATGGGTGGGCCAGGCGGACCCAATATGGCAGTCATCCATTCCTAGGCTTAGTAGACCCTCGAGGAGAGTCCCTGTCCCTGGGACGTTTCGTTGGGGGTATCTTCTGCCAGATCACTGGCTGAGGCATTGGTGTTTCTACCAAGTCCCAGTCTTGAAGACGGGGAACAGGGATCTCTAGGGTGTTGCAAAAGTTATCCAGATCCTCCGGGAAGCGTAAGACGGCGGATTTTCCTTGATGGCGGGCTGTTAGACTAAAGGGAAAGCCCCATCGGTAAGTTATGTGGTTTTCCTGTAGGGAAGCTAGTAGAGGCTGGAGGAGTCTACACTTTTGTAGGGTGATCCAGGAAAGATCGGGGTATAGCTGAATTGGCGCATTTCCATGAACCACCTTCCTGGTGTCTCGGGCTTTTCGCATGATGTCTTCCTTTAAGGGGAAGGAGTGGACTCTGCATATGACATTGCGTGGTCTGGAGGCAGGTCCTTTGGGTCTTAGGGCACGGTGGGCTCGGTCCATCTCTATAGGTTTATTCGGGGGATCCCCCAATAAGTTGTTGAATAAAGATTGCAGAGTTTCGTGGAGATCCTCCGGGCCCTCCGGTTCTGGTAGACCTCTAATCCGAATGTTGTTTCTACGACCCCTATTATCTAAATCTTCAATATGGCGTTGCATATTCCTGAGCATTAGGTGATGATCAGCTCCTTGTATTTGAGTGCGATGCACAGCAAGTTTGGTCTCCTGAATCTCCTTTTCGGCCATCTCTACTCTCTCAGATAGATGTTTGAGGTTGGCATGAATTGTTTGGATTTCCGCCCGGCATGCAGATTTAACTTCCTCAATAAGGGGTATAAAGTCCTCTTTAGTGGGTATGGCTTGGAGACATGCTTGCCATGAGGCGTTTTGCTGGAGTCGTGGGTCGTCACCCATATATTGTTGAGGCTAATGCAAGAAAGGGGGCTCCCCTCGTGGAGCAAGGGGGGGCTCAGATCTTGGTGCCTCATAGGGTTGAATATGGGTGCCTTGCAGGTTTCCCCCTCTTAATAAAGGAGAAGGAGAAGCTGTTATTAAGCCATCTCTGTGGGTCAGATTTGGAGAGTTAGTCACTTGTGCATAGGACAATGCCTGATCTGTACCTCTTTCTATCGTGGTTGGAGGTATTATGCCGTGCCTGTCTTTGTGGCTGAGGCAGGCCCGAGACATAATGGCGTTCTTGCAGGGGGGTACTTTCTCCAGTTTGTTTTGTCAGCGGGGGTCCCGAGGCCTGAGCATACTCCGGCTCCGGTAGTGGGGGAAAGTATTCCCAAATTCAGTGAGGGTGAGGGGGACACCGCCCCTCCCGTTGAGAGAGCCGGATCTGAGGCCGTTCGTAACAGCCGCAGGTAGGCCTCAGAGCACTGGGTGTAGCTGGCTGCTGTGAGGCCTTGTATAGTGTCCCGGGGGTCATGCTGTAGCCCGTCATGGGGTGTATGGGGTTGTGATGGACTCACCCCTCCTGGGTCTCGAGAGCGCGAACCGCTCCTCTCCTCTCCTGATCCAGCATCAGCGTGCTCTGTGGATACAGCAGTGGTGGAGAGTTCAGCGGCTGCTGCGGCTTCGTGGAGAGAGAGCATGGCGGCGGCGCCATCTTGTCCATCCCGTCGTCGGAGCCGGAGGGAGGTTTAAAGTACTCCCGGAGGGTCGCAGAGGTTTCGGAGGGTGGCACGGATGATCCCCTGGGTTTAGAAGAGCGGGTTCTCCGATTTCCACCCATATACAGGTGCTTAAAATCCCCCTAATAGGCCATTAGGCTGCAGGCCGGTGGTGAGCTACAGGATCAGGCTTCCATACAGGGCAGCTTCCGGTCACGCCCCCCCCTTGTCACCATATTGATGAGGACAAGGGCCTCTTCCTGACAACCCTGGCCGTTGACTGTCGAGGTCTGCTGGCGGGGAGCTTGTCATAATCTGGAAGCCCCATTTAATAGGGTGGGGGCCCCCTGCCCAAAAGCACCCACCCCCCATGTTGAGGGCATGCGACCTGGTTCAGGAGGGGGGGCTCGCTCGTCCCCACCCCCTTTCCTGACCTGCCTGGCTGTGTGCTCAGATAAGGGTCTGGTATGGATTTTGGGGGGCCCCCAAGCAGTTTTTTCAGCGTGTGTTCCCCTTAAAATTCATACCAGACCGAAGGGCCTGGCATGCTCTTGGAGGGGGAACCCATGCCGGTTTTAATTTAAATTTGGCGTGGAGTTCCCCTTCAAGATCATGAGAGCTAGGGATGAGCTTCGAGTTCGAGTCGAACTCATGTTCGACTCGTACATCGGCTGTTCGCCAGTTCTCCGAACAGCGAAAGCAAATTCGAAAGCCGCGGAACACCTTTTAAAAGTCTATGGGAGAAATCAAAAATGCTAATTTTAAAGGCTTATATGCATGGTATTGTCATAAAAAGTGTTTGGGGACCTGGGTCCTGCCCCAGGGGACATGGATCAATGCAAAAAAAGTTTAAAAAAAACGGCTATTTTTTCAGGAGCAGTGATTTTAATTGTAACGAGCCCCTTGCTCGCTCGGTTCCACTCTCCCGACACTCCTCAGCAGCTATAGAATCAGATTGCAGATCGCAACATCTGATTGTTCGATCATCCGATGCGCCGGGATTAGAACTACAGCTATGTGCCATCCTAACCCAGTTGTGATAGCTCAGAACAAACACCAGGCAGGCTGTATGTAAGTTCAACCAGGAATCTCCTCTTTATTGACAGGAATACAGTCTCTTTTATACAGTGAAAGAGGAGGTGCAGACCTGCTGCTCATATTACTCTAACAATACCTGTGACCAGAAACCTAATTAACATGGGCTAATTAACTAATCCCTTTAGACAGCCTAGATGACTCAGACATGACCTTTAGGCCAGACTGGCCGTCTTGTAGCTCAAAAAACACAATCAACATTATCACAATAGCAGAGTTAATTAACACAAACAACAATGGGGATCTAATGACTCTTAGATCCCATACTAGAGACTTATTTACAATACACATTTTAGCAGACAACAGACAGGTAGCTGGAATTGATGACATTAGCATTTAACAGTAAGAGTCCCAACGGTATGAATCAGTCACTATTCCAATATGGCAAATCCAGGGTCCCCAGAGTCTGTGTGTCCTGGGGGACCAGGACCTGAA
This sequence comes from Lithobates clamitans, assembly GCA_037952925.1. NCBI lineage: Eukaryota > Metazoa > Chordata > Amphibia > Anura > Ranidae > Lithobates > Lithobates clamitans. The sequence goes on from JBBGZY010000510.1 coordinate 4,968,360, forward strand.
TCCACAGTAACACCACCTCAAGGGTCCCCAGGCATACAGCTCACAAAGAGCACCGTTCCCCCAAATGCCAGGGCCCACGATCGATCAGCAAGAGGCTAGCATTCAGTCCCCTCCAAAAGTCTCTCTCCCGGCTAGGTCTGTCACATTAATAATGCTTAAAGTGAAACAATAAAAGTGTAATATTCCTTTAAATTTCGTATCTGGGGGGTGTCTATAGTATGCCTGTAAAGGGACGCATGTTTCCCGTGTTTAGAACAGTCTGACAGCAAAATGACATTTCAAAGGAAAAAAATTTATTTAAAACTACTTGCGGCTAAGAAAGAATTGCCGGTCCGACAATACACATAAAAGTTCATTGATAAAAACGGCATGGGAATTCCCCTCAGGGGAACCCCGAACCAAAATTTAAGAAAAAATGACGTGGGGGGTCCCCCTAAATTCCATACCAGGCCCTCCAGGTCTGTACCCCTCGGCAAATTAAAAAAAAAAAAAATGGCGTGGTGTCCCCCTCAAAATCTATACCAGACCATTCAGGTCTGGTATGGATTTTACGGGGAACCCCGTGCCAAAATGTAAAAAAAAATGGCGTGGGGTCCCCCAAAAATCCATACCAGACCCTTATCAGAGCACGCAACCTGGCAGGCCGCAGGAAAAGAGGGGGGACGAGATAGCACCCCCCCTTCTGAACCGTACCAGGCCACGTGCCCTCAACATTTGGGAGGGTGCTTTGGGGTAGCCCCCAAAACACCTTGTCCCCATGTTGATGGGGACAGGGGCCTTATCCCCACAACCCTTGCCCGGTTGTTGTGGGGGTCTGCGGGGAGGGGGGCTTATCAGAATCTGGAAGCCCCCTTTAACAAGGGGACCCCCAGATCCCGGCCCTCCCCCCTGTGTGAAATGGTAAGGGGGTACATAAGTGTCAAAAATGGCAAGAGACAGTTTTTGACAATTCCTTTATTTAAATGCTTCTTCTATCTTCTTTCTTCTATCTTCTTTCTTCTATCTTCTATCTTCTATACTCCTTCGGTTTCTTCCTCCATCTTCTTCTTCTGGTTCTTCAGGTTCTTCCTCCGGTGTTCTCGTCCGGCAACTTCCTCCGTGGCGTCTTCTTCCCTTCGTCTTCTGGCCCGCTCCGCATCCAGCATGATGGGAGACTCCCGCTGTGTGATGCTTCTCCTCTTCTGATGGTCCTTAAATAACGGAGGGCGGGGGCCACCCGGTGACCCCGCCCCCCCTTTGATGCATGGGGACTTAACAGGGACTTCCCTGTGGCATTCCCTGTGACGTACCATTACCATTTCACACAGGCGGGAGGGCTGGGATCTGGGGGTCCCCTTGTTAAAGGGGGCTTCCAGATTCCGATAAGCCCCCCACCCGCAGACCCCCACAACCACTGGGCAAGGGTTGTGGGGATGAGGCCCTTGTCCCCATCAACATGGGGACAAGGTGTTTTGGGGGGCTACCCAAAGCACCCTCCCATTGTTGAGGGCATGTGGCCTGGTACGGTTCAGGAGGGGGGGGGGGCGCTTTCTCGTCCCCCCTCTTTTCCTGCGGCCTGCCAAGTTGCGTGCTTGGATAAGGGTCTGGTATGGATTTTTGGGGGGACCCCATGCCATTTTTTTTTATTTTGCCCGGGGTTTCCCTAATATCCATACCAGACCTGAAGGGCCTGGTATGGAATTTAGGGGGACCCCCACTTCATTTTTTTTTTAAATTTTGGTTCGGGGTTCCCCTATGGGGAATTCCCATGCCATTTTTATCAATGAACTTTTATGTGTATTGTCGGACCGGCAATTCATTAATAGCCGCGAGTAGTTTTAAATTACTTTTTTTCCTTTGAAATGTCATTTTGCTGTCAGACTGTTCTAAACACGGGAAACATGCGCTCCTTTACAGGCATACTATAGACACCCCCCAGGTATGAAATTTAAATAAATTTTACACTTTTATGTTTCACTTTAAGCATTATTAAAATCACTGCTCCCGAAAAAATGTCCCCTGGGGCAGGACCCAGGTCCCCAAACACTTTTTATGACAATAACTTGCATATAAGCCTTTAAAATTTGCACTTTTGATTATTCATGTTCGTGTTCCATAGACTTTAATGGTAACGGTATTTGTGTGTTCAAACTAATTTGTTGCCTGTTCGCATGTTCAGGTGCGAACCGAACAGGGGGGTGTTCGGCTCATCCCTAATCAGAGCACAAGTCGCATGCCAAAGTAGGATCAGTTAGGACAGCGATCCGACTTTGATCCCACTTCAGTGGTATTCAATGGGCTGAAGTAGGATCAAAGTTGGACCAAAGTAGTGCAGGGAGCATTTTCAAAGTCGGACCGACTTGTGTAGGACCAGTTAAGACGGCTCCAATAGGGAAACATTTATTTTCACACGTCATGCGACATGAGCTCCCAATGTCAGAGCGTTTGTCGTACCAGCGTGAACCCAGCCTCAAGGTAACCATCCTCACCTGTGATTTGTAATTGGTGTGTGTGTGTGTATAAAAAGTTCAATCTTTCATCCAGTGCTGCACTGACGTTTCTGCATGGAGTCGCCAGAAGAAAGCCATTACTACGCAAATGTCACAAAGTATCCCACTTACAATACGCCAAACAGCACAGAGACAAGCCTCAAACCTTCTGGCACAAAGTCATTTGGAGTGATGAGACGAAAATTGAGCTTTTTGGCCACAACCATAAATGCTACATTTAGAGAGGAGTCAACAAGGGCTATGATGAAATATACAGAGGTGGATCGCTGATGTTTTGGAGATGTGTGAGCTACAAAAGGCACAGGAAATTTGGTCAAAATTGTTAGCAAGATGAATGCAGTATGTTATCAAAAAATACTGGAGAAATATTTGCATTCATCAGCCAGGAAGCTGTGCATGGGACGTACTTGGACATTCCAACATAATGGAAAAAATCCTGCGAGCCACAGTGAGCTTAATGCCTAAAGAGTAACACCCCTCAGCTGCATGCGTAGAACACGTCTCATACAGCGTGCGACCGATATATATGCAAAAGAAAATTACGTTGCGCTAGAGTGTACTATATTACGCTAAGTAAAAAATGCGTATGTGTTTACAAACATCTGAAACTAAATACACATAGAATTATATATATACCCCCATTGAGTAAAACACCAACAGTGGTGAATAGATATGCGACTAAATTATTGTGAAGATACTGCGGAATATAAACATTATATATATATATATATATATATATATATATATATATATATATATATATATATATATATATATATATATAAACACACTAAAGTGCAATATGCAAAATCAAATTAAACAACCATGTCAAAGTGCACCATGAAATAAAATAAATGGTACAAATAGTGCCAAAGTGCCACACAGTACATGTGAAAAGAAAATAGTCCTTATTATAACGTTAATAAAGATGAAAGTTAAATCCTGCAAAGGTGCTTATGCTAGGTGTCCTCTGTAGTTATTTTCTCTGTGCCACAAAACCATGCTTAGGTGCAATCCGGTGGCCCCCAGGTAATGTGCTTACCTTAGAGCGTGTGACCCAGCTACTACACTGAGTCAAAAGACGCTTTTGAACCTGCTGGGCTCAGTACAGATCTCCGGATCTCAGGCTCCAATGAGGTATCCCAAGAGATATATATGAGAAAGAGAGCTTGATAGTGTGATATTGTTTTAAATTTATTGAATCAATATAAAAACACACTCCCCAAATGGGGTACTCACAATCTTAAGGTGCGTCAGTGCATCACTCTACAGAAAGCGTACAAACAATGAACTGGTCTAGGAGTATGGTATGCATCTCATCACTGGCAGATACAGGGGAGGGGCCAGGACGGAGCGAGAGGTAGTGTATCTGCCAGTGATGAGACGCATTCCATACTCCTAGACCGGTTTTATATTGATTCAGTAAATTTAAAACGATATCACACTATCAAGCTCTCTTTCTCATATATCTCTTGGGATACCGCATTGGAGCCTGAGATCCAGAGATCTGTACTGAGCCCAGCTGTGGTTCAAAAGCATGTAGTAGCTGGGTCACACACTCTAAGGTGAGCACATTACTTGGGGGGGCCACCGGATTGCACCAAAGCATGGTTTTGCAGCACAGAGAAAGTTATGAGCATGCTGGAAAATAACTACAGAGGACACCTAGCATAAGCACCTTTTCAGGATTTCACTTTCAAATTTATTAACCAATGGGGGTATATATATATGACTTCACGTGTATTTAGTTTCAGTGGTTTGTAGACACATACACATTTTTTACTTGGACATTCCAACATCACAATGATCCAAAACACAAGACCAAGTCGACCTGTCATTGGCTACAGCACAATAAAGTGAAAGTTCTGGAGTGGCCATCTCAGTCTCCTCAATATCATTGAGCCACTCTGGGGAGATCTCAAAATGTGCAGTTTATGCAAGACAGCCCAAGAATTTACAGTCACACACAGCTTTTCGTGGGCCTAGTATGCATGACCACTACACCCTGGAATTGGCCTTTAAGACCAGGTCAGGGGGGGCGTGTCCGGATGTAGTAGGGAACAACTCATGTTCCAGAGGAGCTCCGCCGGTCCTGGCTAAGTCCGCAGCCATCCTGCTCTAAAAATACTCTATTTTGCCATATACTGCTCCCTAAGTGTTGCCGGGCACCATCTGCAGCAGGGACGGGGGTTATTGTGGAGGCCAGCCGATTGACGGAGCTGTAATAGGCCCTCGGCTGGCTCCACATCCCGGAGGCATTCCGCCATCTTGAGGCCTACGGAGTCCTCGCAATCCCCGGCCTCGAGTACCGCAATCGGTGGGAGGAAGGCCTCGGCATTCCACGCATCAGGGCCATCCAGCAGTGGGAAGAGGCGGGACCCGGAGGAGATAAGCAGGGACATCGATCGCACTGCAGTGGCCTTTGACTGGCCCCACACTCCTGATGTAATCCGCCATCTTGCGGCCTGCGGAGCCTCCGCGATCCCCGGCCTCAGGTGCCGCAATCGGCGGGAGGGGGGCCACCGCAAGCCACACATCAGTGCCATCTGGCTAAGAACAGCAACGGGACCCGGAGGAGACGAGAGGGGATACCGAACACGCTATAGCGGCCCTCGGCTGGCTCCACATGCCGGCCGCCATCTTGCAGCCTTCAGCAACAATACCAATCACTGACCTGGGGTGCCATGGTCCACGGGAGGGGAGCCGCCATCTGGCCCGGGACTTATAAGGGACTAAAAGGGGACAACTTCTAAAGACCATCGGAGGAATCGCAGAGACCTCCCCCCTGTTTTTTTCCTTTTTTGTTTGGTGCAGCTGAGGCCTACATCTAACTTGCAGCCTAAAGGACAGAATACAGCTTCTATAATAAGGTACTGTTTGATGGGGGTGTTGTATAGCTGCAGTTTTCAAGCCTGTGCCCTTGCTGTCCAATACTATAGATTATCCCATCCAGCAGTGGAGGGCATCTGGGCATGAGAAGAGGCAGATCTAGTTCCGCGAAGACAGGTGGGCATAACCCTAAAGCTTCCTCACAGCGGAGGTCACAGGCCCCAGTGGGCCTGACCAGCTACACACACATGGCGTCTCAGACCATCCCCACAGATCCAGGCTCGGAGGAGGATCGTTTCCAAGCTCTAATGCTGGCTATTTCTGGATGCCAGAACACCTTGACAGTCAAAATTTACACCCTGCAAATGGAATTCGGGCTCATGTGCAGGGATATGGACAAGATGCGGGATCGCATGAATGAAGCGGAGCGGCGAATCGGTGACTCGGAGGATGCCGTTCGAGACAATCGGGCCTCTATCCATACCCTACAAGCCAAGGTAAAGATCCTCGAATCGCGGGCTGAGGACAGTGAGAACCGTAGTCGCAGAAAAAATCTGCGGCTAGTGGGCCTCCCGGAGGGCTCTGAGATTCGGGATCCTACGGCCTTCACGGAGACCCTGCTCCGCACCTTACTTCCACAGGCCCCATTCTCCCTGCATTTTGTGGTGGAACGAGCACACCGGATGCCTCCTGTGCGAGGCCCACCTGGGGCCCCACTGTGTACCTTCATCTTCCGGTTGTTGAATTTCCGTGACAGAGATTTGGCCCTCAGGGAGGCCCGGAAGATCCTGGAGCTTCGCTTCAAAAACACCAAGATCATGATGTTTCCGGACTACTCTGTCGACACCCAGCGGCTTCGCAGAACCTTCGACCACGTCAAGGCACAGCTCCGTCTGAAAGGGCTAAAGTATAACATGTTGTTCCCGGCTCGCCTTAGAGTGATTGATGGAGAATCCTCTCGATACTTCACTTCGCTGGAGGAGGCTTCCCGATGGTTGGATACCCTACCCCAAGATCGAAGGGGACAGGAGTAGTATGTACAGAAATGCTTGTGTAAGTGCCCAAAGATGTCTCCTAGTGCTTTAGAAGTAACTTTCCCAGACACAAATGCCTGTCACCTTCAACACTTACCAAGAGGAACGTTTTTGTTCATGATGTTGCTCATACAGCCTTAATGCCACCCCCTCCCCCCCCTAGTTATCGGTTCTGGTTCACTAAAATGTGCTTGTTGGGGATGGAGGGGTTGGGGTGGTTGATGGCTCCCTTGCTGGTTTTCCCTTTTCCTTCTACCATTGACCTCTACATGGCGGATTTATCCTCTACCCTCTTCAAGTAAGTTGACGCTATGGCAGAACAGACACACTATACTTTTTGTCTGAAGGGAATGGTGACCGATGGAGGAGAGCATTACTCCCTGGGCCTCCTTAAAAGGTCTATGGGGGTTTTATATCACAGTCTGACCAAAGTATGTGCCCCTAGCTGCGACTAGGTGTTTTTCTTTTATAAATTTTTTCTTATCACGTTTACTTTTCTAGTTTACAGTTTGCATGGATCTCTATTATGTTTCTTTTATCCTCAGGATACGGACGGATGTCTCTGGACTGCACTGAACTCTGACCGCCCCTGTGTTGTTTGGTGCCATTCTGGGAGTTGTCTCTCTGCTTTATAGGAGACTTTCCTAGAAATTAATGGGATTTGTTTGGGGTTCAGGCATGCCGACTTCCACAGCGGTTGTGCAGGGTGGGGGGGTTTGGGTTTTTGTTTTTTCTTGTTTTTCAGTGTTACTTTTTACTACATTAGACAGATGAGTGACAATGTATATTATACAAGGGTGCTGTGGATTTGGGCCCTGCCACCGCTCTGCCTAGATCCGTGGTGGACCCATATGTACAGTGAGTTGATGAGGATGTCGGCCTCTCAGGGTCCAGCTGACTGTAATTTAATCCTTGCATATTTCTATTCTCCCTTGCTATGGCCCCCTTGAGAATTCTTTCCTGGAATGTCCGAGGCCTTGGCGATAAAATATAGCGCTCCCTAGTGTTCGATTATATTAAGAGATATAACCCCCACATTTGCATATTGCAAGAAACGCATCTAGTGGGGAGTAAGATAATGAGTCTCAAACGCCCCTGGGTGGGGCAGCATGTTCATGCCACTCACTCTGGATACTCCCATGGAGTTAGTATTTTGACTCATAAGACCCTCCAATTCGAGTTGCTGGATGTTAAGCTGGACCCTGGGGGTAGATACGTACTAATTCATGCACTTATTGACACGGTTGAGATGGTGGTTGTGGGCATTTACTTACCACCCCCGGCTGACATTTCCCTTTTACATAATCTTATCCCCCTCCTAGCTCAATACCCTACAGATAATGTCCTTCTGGCAGGGGATTTCAATATAGCACCGGATCCATCCCGGGATAGACTCACCCCTGACCCAGCCACGGACTCTTCCTTATCCAGATGGGCGGGTATCTTTGGTTTTGAGGATGTGTGGAGATGGAAGCACCCTCATGAACGCTCATACATTTGCTGCTCCCTTTCACACAATACGCTATCTCGTATTGATCTCATCTATGCCAGTGGCAGTCTTCTGCCTAGGCTTAGAGAGATCAAGATCCTCCCCAGAGGAATATCGGACCATTCACTGATGTTCTGTGTTATACAGGCTGTGATACCCCCTACTGACAGAATCTGGCGCCTGTCTAGATTTTGGATAAATCACCCGACTATAGAGTTTGAGATAGCCACCTTGATTAGACAATATTGGTTGATAAATGCTGACTCTACTTCACCGGGTAATGACTGGGACGCATTCAAGGCCTATATCAGAAGATGTTATATGTCTTCCATAGCTACGGAACGCAAAAATAACCAGATTATACTTGAGGAGGCGGAGGCCAAAGCTCAGACTCTTGAGTCTGACTTTGCCCTTACGGCTAACCCCCTCACAGGACAAGATATGAAGGCAGCTTACAGGGAGGTTTTGCTTCTTAGGGTGGCCAAGGTCAATAAAAGACAGTTGGTTCAATCACAAAAAATCTTTGAACAGGGGGAGAAGACGGGGAGACTGTTAGCCTGGCTTGCTAAAGAATCCACGACCCCCACTATAGCGAGAATCGAGGCCACAGACGGCACAGTAAAGACAGACCCATCAGACATAAACACATGCTTTATGTTATTCTACTCCAATCTGTACTCATCGAGAGCAGGAATACTTTGAGGAAGAGCTCTCTGGGTTCTTTGATGAAGTGGAATTTCATACTCTTACCCCGGAGGCAAGGCAGTCCCTGGATAGCCCGATCACATTAGAAGAGGTCCAAATAGCCTTGGGTTCTCTACAATCAGGGAAGACTCCTGGGGCGGATGGATTTCCTCCTGAGTTGTATCAGCAATATACTGAGGAAATGGCCCCAAGAATACACAACATGTTTGTTAAGACGCTAAAGGAGGGAATCCTCCCCCCTTCTATGGCACAAGCAATAATAGTCGTGGTCCCCAAACCAGGGAAATATCCCCAATTATGTTCGTCCTATAGGCCCATTTCCCTATTGAATTTTGATGCAAAAATTTTAACCAAAATTCTCGCCAGACGTCTCAATGAGGTAATACTGTCATTAGTGCATGAAGATCAATCGGGGTTCATGCCAGATAAGGGCACAGACATCAACCTGCGGAGACTGTATGCGGTCTTGTCCTCGGGGGTTGAAGACATTGATCAAGCGGTAGTGGCCTCCCTGGATGCGGAAAAAGCTTTCGATTACGTGGAATGGAACTATCTATGAGAGGTCCTCTGCAGATTTGGATTTGGTCCTGTCTTCATCTCCTGGGTTGAGGCAGTGTACAGATCCCCGACGGCCAGGGTGTGCACTGGAACGGTCCTCTCTCCGTCTTTTCCACTTCGTAGGGGAACGAGACAGGGCTGCCCATTATCCCCGGGGCTCTTTGCGCTGGCGATAGAGCCCATGGCTATCCTTATAAGGTCCACCTCACAAATACAGGGTATTAATATAGGCCCACTACAGGAAAAGGTGTCATTATATGCAGATGACACACTCTTATACCTTAAAGATGATGGACAATCATTGACACAAGCGCTTCAGGTTATAGATAGATACAGGCAATATTCCGGAATATGTATTGACTGGGGAAAATCAGCACTGTTCCCACTGCACTCTGGGGTTGCTTCTTTGCATTTGGATGCACAGCTTCGCCAGGTATCACAATTCAGATACCTTGGCGGAGAGATACATAGAGACCTTCGTCAATTCATTGGCCTTAATTTGGCCCCGGTGATGTCTCGGGTGACCCACCAATTTTCCTCATGGAAGTCTCTTCCCCTTAGTCCAGTGGGCCACGTAAATTTAATTAAGATGTCCATCCTGCCCAAATTCACCTACCTATTTAGACAAACAAAAAGGAGAAATGGCGCTAGAGCATACAATCATGCATGTAAAGAGTCCAAAGTGAATATAAAAAAATATTTTTGTCCAGGGTGTGATGGTCTATAAAAATTATATAAACTATACACATACATATATGTGTATATATATAAAAATAAATGTAAACAGTCACTGAAATTAAAAGTCTGATAAAAAACACCAGCGGCAGCTCACTTGAGAGTAGAAGCAGGCAACTCTGAAACAACAATGTGAAAAACAGCAAGAAGCGCCAATCTAAGTGCAGTATTATGTAACTTTAATAAAATGATGAACGGACAAACAGCCAAATGGCTACTCACAAAATTAAAATGGTTTAAGGCAAGGATAGGTGGTGAGTCCAGGGACGTCCTCCTAAGATGTGGGCAAAGTGCCTGATGCAGGTTCTCCTGGAAGCGCGTGTCCACATGAAGATGTAGAAGTGGTCACCGGGGTCACCGCTGGGCGTTGGACTACAAACGATGGAAGTGTCCGCAAAAAACAGCCGGCATCTGAGGGGACATGAAGAGCCAGAGCCGTCGCGGTGGACGGAAACCGGAAGACCTGTGTGGAACGCAGAGCACTGGTCCAGAAACCAACGAAAGCGGATGTGACGTATGGACGTCCATACGTCACGTCCATACGTCACATCCGCTTTCGTTGGTTTCTGGACCAGTGCTCTGCGTTCCACACAGGTCTTCCGGTTTCCGTCCACCGCGACGGCTCTGGCTCTTCATGTCCCCTCAGATGCCGGCTGTTTTTTGCGGACACTTCCATCGTTTGTAGTCCAACGCCCAGCGGTGACCCCGGTGACCACTTCTACATCTTCATGTGGACACGCGCTTCCAGGAGAACCTGCATCAGGCACTTTGCCCACATCTTAGGAGGACGTCCCTGGACTCACCACCTATCCTTGCCTTAAACCATTTTAATTTTGTGAGTAGCCATTTGGCTGTTTGTCCGTTCATCATTTTATTAAAGTTACATAATACTGCACTTAGATTGGCGCTTCTTGCTATTTAGACAAACTCCTGTGCCCATACCTATTTCCTTTTCTAACAAATTGGACAGCTTGGTCATATCCTTTGTATGGAATGGAAAGGCCCCTAGAATCGCAAAAACAACCTTACAACTACCGGTTACATTAGGAGGCCTGGCACTCCCATGTTTCTTAAAATATTATTGGGTGGCAGTCCTGGTGATGTTAAAGTGGTGGTTGGCGGAGGAGCCCTCTAACCCGGCATCCGCTGTGGAGGCCACATTGCTTGGTTCCTACTCGGAGCTACGAAATCTCATACATAGATGGCCCCGCTCCAATCCAAAGATGTCTGTGCCCATGAAAACGACCATTAAGGTATGGGATACGGTGAACACGAAGCTAGGGAAACAAAATACGTGGTCCTCTGTGACACCACTTTTGGGTAATCCACGGTTGAGTCATTTTCAGTCGATACCAGATCCCGTCATATGGGCTAGATACGGAATAGTTGCCCTTAGTGATATTGTATCACAGGGACAAATGATAACATTTGATGATCTCAAGAGTAGAAAAGGCCTCCCAAACCAGATGTTTTTTAGATTTCTCCAGATAAGACATGCTTTCCGCTCCCAGTTTCCCAGTCCGGTGATCTTGCAGATGTCAGATTTGGAAACTGAACTCTGTGCACCTGAAGGCACTAGACTGCTTTTGAATATTTATAATAAACTTGCCCTCTTGGACACATCTAGAGTCTCACAATTAATGTTAACCTGGCAGCGTGACCTGACCTGACTGATGAGGACTGGGAGGAGGGGGTGCAGCAATACCTAACTCTGACCATCTCCTCTAGGGATATATTTACCCAATTAAAATTTCTGCATCAGGCTTATTACTCCCCATCGCGCCTTGCCAAAATTTATACAAATAGAACAGCCACCTGTCCTAGGTGTGGCTTAGACGATGCTGATTTTTTTCATACTGTGTGGACATATCCAAGGATAGTGGTTTTTTGGAAGACAGTCCTGGATGATATTAACTTAGTGGGCAAAATCAGGGTCCCCTACAGCCCTATCCCCCTCCTGTTGGGCATATGTGACTCTCTTGAGGCCCCCAAAAGGAAAAAACTATTTGTTTTTTACACAGCGATGTATGCCAGAAAGGCGATTCTCCTCAACTGGAACCAGCCTCAACCACCCACTAAACAACTATGGCTCTCTCTCATCAATGCAGCCCTGCCCCTATATAAACTAACATATATGGGGAGAAACTGTCCGAAGAAATTTGATAGGATCTGGGCAGGTTGGGTGGAGGCCAAACACCTGACCATTCCATAGATAAATTAAGTACCCTACCTTACACTCTTGGCTATCCATTCATCCCTACTTCATGTAATTTTGCGCCGGACATGGCCTGCCCGATACACAGTTAGTATATAACTAGGATTGGGGGATCCCTGCCGGGCTCCCCCCCCCCGGGCCTCTCCCTTCCCCCCCTCTAGGGATCTTTTATGGCGACTCTAAATTGAAGTGTTAAAAGTCTACTTTCGCCATTGATTGTGCGGTTGAATTGTATTATCTTCACTGTACTTATTGACTCGACATGGTATGGATGATCATTGTACAATATCTGTCTTGAGATAATGTAACTTGTTTTTATTCTGTTTGTTTGGGACAAATAAATAAACTTTATGTTAAAAAAAGACCAGGTCAGGTTAAAAGTTAGAGTAGGGATTAAATATTAGAGATTAATTCAAGGAATGAGTTTGCATGAGGAGGTTAAGATAAAGTAGTAGGATTAGCGTTAGTTTAATTCCTAATCCTTAACTTAAACCCTAAGGTTTAGGGCTTTGGAAAGTATACATTATTTAGTGTGAACTACTCTCTAGTAATTAACCCACTTACTAGTTTTATGATTAATAATGATTGATGCATTGAAAATGACAGTTTTCAGTCAACCAGTTTTTGCGGATTAATCCACCTAGGCCTATATCCAACCAACCCAGCCTAGTAACAGTCCTGACTGCTGCAAAGCCTGTAGTTATACCACTAATTTAGTCACATGTCATTATGAGCTTATTGAATTTGTCCCAATTTTTAAAAAACATTCAGAATAATAAAGTGATTACAAACAATGTAAGGCAAAAAACCCCAGCAAAGCATGCTCCAATTTGCTACTGCAGGGGAAAATATTCCTTCCTGATCCCCTGAGATGCAATCAGATTTTCCTTGAATCAACTTTACCAATAAATGTTAGTACCCAGTTATATTCTCTACATTTTAGGAAAGAATCCAGGCCTTTTTTAAAGCAATCTACTGAGCTTGCCAGAACCACCTCTGGAGGGAGTCTATTCCACGTTTTCACAGCTCTTACTGTGAAGAAACCTTTCCACATTTGGAGATTAAATGTTATTTCCTCTAGACGTAAAGGGTGCCCCCTTGTCCTCTGTGATGACTTTAGAGTGAATAACTCAACACCAAGTTCACTCTATGGACCACTTATGTATTTGTACATGTTGATTATACCCCCCCCTTAATCTCCTCTTCTCAAGAAGGAATAAATTCAGTTCCTCTAATCTTTCCTCATAGCTGAGCTCCTCCATGCCTCTTATCAGTTTGGTTGCCCTTCTCTGCACTTTTTCCAATTCCCCGATATCCTTTTTGAGAACCGGTGCCCAAAACTAAACTGCATATTCCAGATGAGGCCCTACTAATGATTTGTACAGGGGCACAATGATATCTCACTCTCTGGACTCCATACCCCTCTTAATACAAGAAAGGACTTTGCTCGCTTTGGAAACTGCAGCTTGATGTGAAGGAATACCCAGGGCTCATGCACCAGTAAGTAGAGTCCTCAGAATGAGATGTATGTTCATTTTTCACAAGTTCCGCATCAAGTATGGTAATGATTATAGCTAATAGATGTGATTTGTTTTCCAGAAAGTTGCCTCCGCATACATTAGCATCAAGTGTGATTACAGTTATTGTAGTTTATTTGCTGTAAAATAAATTGAATCTTTTCATGTGTAAAAAAATCTACTCAATTCCATAGAAATTGTCAGACTTCAATACTTCTTCCATTTTTCACAGTTATTTCACATTCTAAGTAGCTGAAAAAGAAGTACAGAATGCTTACTCTTCAAAAGTGTTGCTTTATATACAAATACAGATGTGCCTGGCAAATTGCACTATTTGGCTCATATTGGGTGTTGGAGATTGAAAAGTGTTTTTTTATTTTTTTTTGGTCTAACTGAAAAGCAGAAAAATGTTTTTAAATTCAAATACCTATATTTGTGGATCATAGTTAAAGGCATGAAGACATCATTAAAGTAGATTTATTCTTACACAAAGTTCTTTTTTAGAATAATAATGAGAATACTTATCTCTCTCCCTAGTTTTAAACCAATTTTACTGTTCCTTTTTTTAGTTCTGCTGCCCCTATTTTTGGTCAGACATGTAGATCGGCTAAATAATTAGACTGACAAATTACTCAAAGTAGAACACAAAACAGATACATGTAACTAATAGGCCTACCTGCTTAAAGCAAACCTCGGCTCTTCTATGGTTTGTACAAGAACAAAAAGTGGCCATGCAGCTGCATACCAGACACATATGGTGCCACGTAGCATCTAGTATTTATGTTACTGTCTGCTGCCCCAACTTGCTGTAATAAGCCCTGTGAAAAAAAAATCATCTGGGTTTGGGGCTAATTTGTGCTTACCTCCAACCATACAATGCCATAGCTCCCAGCTGTCCCTGATTTCGAGGAACTGTCCCTGATTTGGAATACAGTCCCTCTGTCCTCCTGATTTGTCCCTCATTTTGGTCTAGTCTATATAGTTGTATATAACATGCACTTTTTATCTTTGAAAAAGTGTTTCCCATTGATAAGCCTTGTATCCAATTTCTAAATTGCTGCATTTGTAAATTCCGAAAACCAGTAAAAAGGAATAGTAATAGTAAAAAAAGTACTTTTGGGTTTAACTAATAATTTTTTTGGATAACTCTCCTTTAAGTGGGGTGTGGCAGGTGTGTGTGTTATGCCTACATACTTTTGCTAATAGGTGTCCCTTGTTCTCATCTCCAAAAGTTGTGAGGTATACAGTGTTTGGTGTCTGAGTAATTTATCAGTCACCAGGACTAAACACCGCTACAGGGGGACAGAGCATGAGTGGTCAGTTTTTGCATGACATTTTTGGAAGCAGTAGCAGTGGAATGGGACTGAGGGCAGGAGTAATAAATGTATTATGTGGCAAAACAGAGTGAACAAGGCATGTGTGCCGAAACGCATCTACATGTTATTTTATCATGGTCATATGAAAATAAAGATATAAGACTGATGTTCCAGTGGTGCCAGCTCTTCAATGCAGATTCGTGGTTTGTTTTCGGATGTGGGAGGAACATCCTGAGCCAGAGCTCAGGTCTGATATTCACATCAGCATTCAGCTTTCTCTGTTCAGAGCGGTGTGGTTTTGTGTTTCATGCAATACAGAGTGCCTGCTTATATTAGCTGCATGTTAGGGTTCACCAATCCTTTTCCTAAACTAAAGCATGCTGCAATTTTTTCACCCGGAATGTGTCAAAATGCTTCTAAATGCACCAGAATATATAATGTCCTGACTGAAATCAAAGATCTTTCAAGTGTCCAAATAAAAAAGGGTAGGTGATGATGCCAGGTAGTTAAATCATCCTGAGCAGGCCAATCAAGATGGTTAGATGCAGAACCCAGAAGAAGACCGGGTGAATATGTCAGCACTGTTGGTGGAGCAAAAATATGTTTATTGTCATCAAATCGCTGAATGAAACTGCTTTCACAGGTAAGTGTACCTTTATGTGAAAGTATTCATTGCATTTTGGATTTTTTGTTCCTGTGAAATCATCAACAGGAAAAAACACAGAAGGTGAATCTTCTTTGCAGGGACACAGACAGAATTTCTAACAGTTTCCAACTCTATCCAATGCTAAAAAAAAATTTTGGGTTCAGATTTACTTTAATACATGGTTAGAATAAACCACTTTTCTACAAAATGGACAATAGCAATGCAACAGTCTCTGAAAAAGATTAGGGTTCAAAATTTAAAGAAGGAACCCTCAAAAAAGGAGGAAGAGGGAACACTTGTACCCCCCGGTACAGAGGGACTTTAAAGGCGAACAGTCACAGTTTACTATAAAAACATATTATGTATGTTTTTTATATAAAAGTTGCTTAAAAAAGCATGATACTAAAAACATGGTAGTAATCTGTACATAACATTGGTATACATCACATTTTGCATATACTTTGTTTTCTATGGATTTCAAACTGAATACTATTTTCTCCATGAACCTAACATGTTTCAGGACGATGTCCCTTATTCAGAGGCGTTTTATAGGAGAAGGAGATGGATATATTCAGTATTAATGTTTAAAGATGTATGTAATGTAACAATATATGTAAAAAATATATATATTTTCCTTCAGGATTTTAATAGACCTCTACCGCCAAGTGTCCATCAAAAAGATGATGGGCCCCGTCCACGTCCAGAGAAGCCCACACAAAGGTCCCACAAGAGGACGGACACCACAGCAAACCCGAAAGGGACCTTTTATAGTGGATCAGTGTGGCCAGGGCGTTGTTCCTTTGGTCAGGTGTCAGTCTTGTGTGGGCTTCTCTGAGCGCGGACGGGGCCCATCATCTTTTTGATGGACACTTGGCGGTAGAGGTCTATTAAAATCCTGAAGGAAAATATATATATTTTTTTACATATATTGTTACATTACATACATCTTTAAACATCTTTAAACATTAATACTGAATATATCCATCTCCTTCTCCTATAAAACGCCTCTAAAGAAGGGACATCGTCCTGAAACATGTTAGGTTCATTGAGAAAATAGGATTCAGTTTGAAATTTATAGAAAACCAAGTATATGCAAAATGTGATGTATACCAATGTTATGTACAGATTACTACCATGTTTTTAGTATCATGCTTTTTTAAGCAAATTTTCTAAATAAATAATATGTTTTTATAATAAACTGTGACTGTTCACCTTTAAAGTCCCTCTGGGGGGTACAAGTGTTCCCTCTTCCTCCTTTTTTGAGGGTTCCTTCCTTAAAAATAATTTGGGATGTTGGCAACAATTTTGAGAATTTAATTTTTTCTCTTCGTGGTTCATCATTTTACTCAGGGTTTAAAATTTAAGAATGATCCTGAGTCCAAATATGGATGAAAATGAAAATGGATGAAAAACTATCAAACAAGAAAAGAAGTAATAACAAATATGTTAATGACATGTTATAAAAATTAGGGATAGCTGGACTTTTTGCCCATTCGGTCCCCTGTTCAGTGGGAACTGAACATCATATATAGAAGAATTTTTTTTTTCCTGCTTATATATATATATATATATATATATATATATATATATATATATATATATATATATATATATAAGCCTTTTGGCCCCACATCCATTCACTGTCCAAAGCTTACCGCCTCAACATCTCCAAGATACACCCCTTCCTAACCAATGACACCACAAAGCTTCTAATCCACTCCCTGGTCATCTCTCGCCTTGACTACTGCAACTCCCTCCTCATTGGCTTACCTTTAAATAGGCTATCCGCCCTTCAATCCATTATGAATGCTGCTGCCAGGCTCATCCACCTTACAAACCTCTCGGCGTCTGCTATCCCTCCCTGCCAATCCCTCTACTGGCTTCCACTCATACAACAATTTAAATTCAAGATGCTAACAATAACCTATAAAGCTATCCACAACTTGGCCCCCAGCAACATCACTTACCTAGTTTTGAAATACCAACCAAATCGTTCTCTTCATTCCTCCCAAGACCTCCTGCTCTCTAGCTCCCTTGTCACCTTATCCCATGCCTGCTTCCAGGACTTCTCCAGAGCCTCTCCCATCCTCTGGAATTCTCTACCCCAATCTGTATGACTATTTCCTACTCTGTCCACTTTCACACGATTCATGAAAACTCATCTCTTCAGAGAAGCCTATCTGGCCACCACCGAACAACTGCAGATTTATTTTCTCCATCAGCCCATTTCCCACAGTTATTACCTCTTGTATCTCTTGACCCTCCTTCTTAGATTGTAAGCTCTAATGAGCAGGGTTCTCTGATTCCTACTGTATTAGATTGTATTGTAATTGTACTGTTGGCGCTATATAAAAAATGTATGATAATATATGAAAGCTTCCAGCTGCCATTGGTTCATAGGGAATCTGTGGGTGCATGCACAACTATAACTATTTCTCTACTTGCAAAAAAATGTATATACATTTATACAATATTCCAAAATAAACTAAAATCCATACAAGATCTATATACACAATAATACAGTTGTGCAATGTGCCAAAATGAGATCCTGTTAAGCATGTGTATAATTAACAGTGCAAATAAGTCCCCAAAGATCCAATAATCCACTGTGTCCTTTACTCTAAATGAAATAGTATTAATTAAAGTACTCCGTAAATGAGTATGCGTGGCTTCTGATCATGGCGGACACGTAGGCTTGGAGCTCTGTCCCCCGCCACCTCTCCGGGACTCCAGCTGACCGTTCCGCAGCTTTGCCAGCCAGGGGAGTCATCTCCACGATCTCCTGCAGCGATCGTGCACCCCATGGGAAAGATTGGAGATCAGAGGAAGAATTATGCCGCAGCCTTTAACGCTTCCTGCAAAGGGCCTCATCCACGGCCTCAAGTGACAGGGACATAGGTTTGCGCAGCCTATTGCATTAGGGTTTGCACCTCAAAGCTCAAACACATGCTTGTGTGTGCATGTGTATATATATGGAAGGTGTCAGTAGAGCAGTGAATGGTGTCATAAGGGCAGATATTGGTGGTGTCAGTAGGGTAGTTACAATCTTATTTTAATTGTTTTTTTGAAATTTTTTTAGGAGAAAAAAAATTGATTTTTTATTTTATTTGGTGAAATATCAGGGGCCTAAACATTGGAAATATGCACCACACGGGGTGATTAGGGTGTGCCCAGGCACACCTGGCACACCCTGTGCACATGCCTATGGACAGGGACAATGTGCAGGACCCTCCAGAGCACTCTGAACATGAGACAGGTATGCTAACTGATCTCAACCACACTCCAATGCAGGGACCTTCCCCCCTCTAACAGCAGACATTTTGGACACTAAACTACAATCCCTGCTTAAGGCCATTACACATAACATTGCTCTGGAAGTGGGTAAACTTGCTAAGGAGCGGAGATAGGCCAATTAGGAGACCGCACTGACACCTTGGAACTTAAGTTTGACGAGCTGGTGCAATATGTCTAATGCCGCGTACACACCCGGCGGACGAGATTTCGTCAGACAATTCGATCGTGTGTGGGCTCCAGCGGACTTTGTTTTCTCAAAAGTTGGACGGACTTAGATTTGAAACATGTTTTAAATCAATCCGTCGAAATCGAGTCCGGTCGAAAAGTCCGCTCGTCTGTATGCTAGATCGACGGACAAAAAGCCACGCTAGGGCAGCTATTGACTACTGGCTATGAACTTCTTTGTTTTAGTCCGGTCGTACATCATCACGTACGAATTTGACGGACCTTGGTGGATTGTGTGTAGGCAAGTCCGTTCATTCAGAAAGTCCATCGTAAAGTCCGTCAAAGTCCGCGGGCAAAGTCTGCCGTAAAGTCCGCTCGTGTGTACGCGGCATTAGTCTTATGCCGCGTACACACGAGCGGACTTTACGGCAGACTTTGCCCGGCGGACGGGATTTCTTCGGACAATTCGATCATGTGTGGGCTCCAGCTGACTTTGTTTGCTCAAAAGTTGGACGGACTTAGATTTGAAACATGTTTTAAATCTATCCGTCGAACTCGAGTCCGGTCGAAAAGTCCGCTCGTCTGTATGCTAGTTCGACGGACAAAAAGCCACGCTAGGGCAGCTATTGGCTACTGGCTATGAACTTCCTTATTTTAGTCTGGTCGTATGTCATCATGTACGAATTCGACAGACTTTGGTGGATTATGTGTAGGCAAGTCCGTTCATTCAGAAAGTCCGTCGTAAAGTACGTCGAAAAGTCCGCCGGGCAAAGTCTGCAGTAAAGTCCAACCGTGTGTACGCGGCATTAAGGAAGACAATGCCGAAATTAAACATTCCGTCACTCAGCTTCAGGCACAACAAGAAGACCTTGAAAACAGAGAACGCAGGCAAAACCTGTGGATCAGAGGTATTCCTGAAGCAGTAGAAGATAGAGACCTCCGCTCCTATCTTCTGAGCCTGTTTAATGTGGTTGCCCCTAAAATCCCTGATATTGACTGGTCCTTGGACAGGGGTCACAGATCCCTGGCCCCCAAACCCCCAGCTGGAGCAAACCTGAGAGACGTGATTGTCATATTACATTACTACGACAGCAAAAAGGCTTTAACTATCGCCACCCGCAATTAATCTAGGCTTGACTTCAAAGGGGCCAGGATTCAGATTTTCAACGATCTCTCGCCTATCACCCTGGCAAGACATAGAAACCTCCGCCCACTAACACTGCACCTCCAAACCCAAAAAGTTATATATCAATGGGGGTTTCCTTTCCGCCTCTCTGCTTCCTGAGAGGGCATACAATACTCACTCCGTGACCTCCAAGAAAGTGACACTTTTCAACGTAACTTGGGCCTACCACCTCTCCCGGAGGAGGATCCTGTACTGCTTCCTGCCACTCCCAAGCCACCAACAGCTCCAGGCCGTATCTGGCCCCAGTGAGGCAGAAGCCGTTCAAGTCCAACTTCACTCCTCAGAGGCGCCCACCATCCAGATTTCCAACCTGAAGACTTCTCAGCCTGGCTGCAGCTTTGATTGTCTTTTCTTCCATTTGGCCTCCTGATGTTCCTGTTAGGCCAATTACCCCTTAGGGGGTCTGTTCCTGCACCCACATTCCTATGGGGTGCGACGCCCATTGCTCTCTAAAGTTGTCCTGGTTCACTTGTTCTGTTTTCAGTATGGATTCTAGATTTTGTGACCCAGGCCTTTCCATTCCGGAAGACAGTGGGGGACCCGCTAGCCTCCCCCCTGTGTCCGGTGGTCCTCATGCTCCCTATCCAAGCCTGAGGCTCAGACCAGGGCTTCCTGGAGGCGTCCGGCCTTCCAGGTTTCTTCTTGGATGACTTTTGGACTCTTATTTATTTTTTCCATTTTCTTTTTCTTTTTGATATTTTTTCTTTTTCTTTTTCTTTTTCATTAAATATTATTTTGCGACTCATCTAAAACCAATCATTGTTTGGTCATCCAGAATGGCATCCAGCACCTGGTCAGAAACTGAAATGAGCATTACTAGTCCGGTCCAACCCTGTTCTATGATTTGTACGGATCTTAAAACCTCCATAACTCAGCTTAGGAACCTTTGCTTGCACCCAATAATATTTACTCTTTCAATATGGAAGAAATGCTCTCAAAAATGTTCCATCTCATCCCCATGTCCACCTCTGTTAAATGTGCTATTCAATCCTGATATACCAGATAGTCTATCCTATACCCAAATGCTTCCATGGACACAAGCTGGAATCTTCCAGTTCCGAAACCTTGTACACCCACTTACCCATACACTCCTGCCTTATGATGAACTTCAACGAAAACATCAGATCCCTAAACAACTATTTTACTCCTATCTTCAAATCAAACACTACTTCCATTCTAAATCTCCCACTCTCACCCTAGACAAGCCTGCTCCTTTTGAACTCCTTTGCTCTCGGGGCCCGTACCAAACCCACCTAATCTCAGACATCTATAGATACTTACATGAAGCTTCCTCACTTACTGACACATACCACGCCTACATGGAAAAATGGTCCCAGATTGTCAAGAGACCTATATTTGTTCCTCAATGGCAAAAAATATGCCTCTAAATCTTCACGATGTGTGGAGCAAAAGGAGACGACCTATAAAATATTGCTGTTTTGGTACAGAACCCCAGAGATCTTGCACAGATATGATCCCAAGGTTCCCCGGATGTGTTGGAGATGCCGAGGGGACATTGGCTCTCACTTCCATATATTCTGGGAATGTCCCACTATTCAACCCTTTTGGTCTTCTATTCATACTCACTTACAAAACCTTTTTGAAACAGACCTCCAATCAGATCCGATTCAATTCCCTCTAGGCCTGCTGTTTCCCGGCATCTCCAAGCATACTCAGAAACTGGCTAGTTTAATTCTCCTGGCTGCAAAACCAGCTATACCCTTGAGATGGTTGTCTCCCTCTCCACCCACCCTTTCACAGGTATTTCAAATATTGGAACAGATCTGCAAAATGGAACACCTTACAGCAACTATTCATGACACACTCCCTCAATTTTCGAAGGTTTGGGACCTGTGGGATCACTCAGAGCTTAACCCTGGTGCTACTCTATTGTCTCCCAGCATTATAACTCCTTCTTAATAGTATAAATTGAATGCTTCAACTCTTCAACTCCGTTGACAAACCCTTTTTAAGGATTCCATGGTGCCCCCCCCCCAGGTGGGATTCCCAGGGGGTGCCTTTGACTGGTGTAGGCACTACTGAAA
This sequence comes from Lithobates clamitans, assembly GCA_037952925.1. NCBI lineage: Eukaryota > Metazoa > Chordata > Amphibia > Anura > Ranidae > Lithobates > Lithobates clamitans. The sequence continues at coordinate 4,990,583 of JBBGZY010000510.1, forward strand.
CCCCACTAAGTTTAGACCTGGTGAGCAATAATTCTTATTGTGTGACACTCCAGTAGGGAGTAGTTTCAGTCTCCCAGGTTTCTTTAGCAACATCGAGCAACCCTCTGGGATGCCTACCATACAAAAGTTCAAGGGTGAAAACCCTGTGGAAGACTGGAGGACCTCTCTAATTGCAAACAACAGATATGGCAGTAGACCATCCCAGTCACTTCCATCTTTAGACACTACCTTCTTTAGCATATTCTTGAGGGTTTTGTTAAACCATTCTACAAAACCATCTGTCTGAGGGTGGTAAACCAAAGTATGAAAATGCTTAATACTGCACAATTTGCACAATTCTTTCATTACCTTGGACTAGGGATGAGCTTCGAGTTCGAGTCGAACTCATGTTCGACTCGAACATCGGCTGTTTGCCAGTTCGCCGAACAGCACAACAATTTGGGGTGTTCGCAGCAAATTTGATTGCTGCGGAACACCCTTTAAAAGTCTATGGGAGAAATCAAGAAGATGAAGAGAAGAAGATGAAGAGAAAAAGATGAAGAGAAAAAGATGAAGAGAGAAGCGTCACACAGCGGGAGCCTCCCTCCATGCTATCATGGATGCGGAGCAGCACAAGGAGAAGAAGGGAAGAAGACGCCGATGCCGCGGAGGAAGATGCCGGACGAGAACACCGGAGGAAGAATGAGAAGAACCAGAAGAACCAGAAGAAGATGGAGGAAGAAACCGAAGGAAGATAGAAGAAAGAAGATAGAAGAAAGAAGAAGCATTTAAATAAAGGAATTGTCAAAAACTGTCTCTTGTCATTTTTAACATTTTTGACAGTTTTTTTGTGAAATGGTAGAGGTACTTTTGTACCCCCTTACCATTTCACACAGGGGGGAGGGCCGGGATCTGGGGGTCTCCTTGTTAAAGGGGGCTTCCAGATTCCGATAAGCCCCCCGCCCACAGACCCCCACAACCACGGCCCAAGGGTTGCGGGGATGAGGCCCTTGTCCTCATCAACATGGGGACAAGCTGTTTTGGGGGGCTACCCCAAAGCACCCTCCCAATGTTGAGGGCATGTGGCCTGGTATGGTTCAGGAGGGGGGGCGCTCTCTCATCCCTGTTTGTTGTTTGCCTTGTTCGCATCTGCCCTAGTGTGGTGACCAGGCACTATAGCATTGTGTATAAGTTCTGGGGGCAACCAAGTACTGGTAGGCCTGCTTGTCTTAAGGGAAAGGGGGCTGCTATAGGTGAAGCATACAGTAGCCAGCTATAGTGTCTGACCACCTGCATTGAGGTGGACGTGACATTCATGACAGTGATGCTCTGACCATTCTCGCCGGCCTTTTAGGACTTCCTCTTTTGTGTTACTGGGGTTGACCGGGCTAGATAGTCTTTTGACCATCAGGGATCTTGAAATTGCAGACCCAGCAACCAGGTCCTCTGCCGCAAAGTAGCGTTCCACCAGCTCAACCAGAATATCCTTTGAACTTGGATTAGATTGCCTCACCCGTCTCTGCAACTCAAGAGGTAGAGCTCTCAGGAACTGGTCCATTGCAACTCTTTCCACTATTTGGGGCACTGTGAGCTGCAGCCACCATTTGACAAAGTTGATCAGGTCATACATTTTGTACTCGTTGCGCTCTCACTGCCGCGGTGATGCCCAGATGCCGCAAGATCTCAGCTTTTAGTTTGTCATAGTCTCGGGCATCCTCAGCGGACAAGTCAAAGTATGCATTTTGGGAGTCCCCTGCTAACAGTGGTGTCACAAGTGCAGCTCAGTGGTCTTTAGGCCAGGCCTGCCCCTCAGCAGTTCTCTCATAAGTACAAAAAAGAAAGGCTTCCACATTATCCTGGAATGTCATCTTTTGTAGAAGGTGACTTTTGATGCCTGGCAGGGTGTCACCAGGGGACCCTGTGGAGACATTTGCAGCCTGGGCAGCAACTTGAGCCCCAGCTGTCTGTGCCAAGGCAGTCACTTGCTGCTGCTGAGCAGCCAACATTTTGTTGGTTTGGTGCTGCTGAGTAGCCAGAATTTTACTGGTTTCTTGTTGCTGTACAGCCAACATTCAATTAGTTTCTTGCTGTGCAGCATTACTTTGTACCAAGGCCTTTATCAGGTCCTCCATGCTGCAGATTCACAATTACTCTGCAGTAAACTGCACTTTTAAGTGGTTTACACACACACTGCTGTCCTTTTAACACAGCTGACACAACGTTCACACAGCCTAATTCAATGCAGTCTATTAACAACAGGTACAGTGTAGCTAGCAAACTTGCCTTTCAGCGTGGATCAGTAGAGGGATTGCACGCATCCGTTTCCACCAATGTTGGGCGATTAGCTCTAAGTGAAGAGTTTTCAGACAGGTAATCCAGTTGTATGCAAGGTTAAGGGCTTCCTGCCCATGTTTATTTGGTCAGCAAATAAAGAAAACAGAAAGGCCTCCCTCGCAGGGGTAGAAAAACATAGTCCATTAAATGAATATAAGCCTCATGGCTAACAGATAGATCTCACTATCTCACTGGGACAAGGTGTGACCAGTGCTTAACCCCTTGATGCCTACAGACCTCTCACTGTCACTCATTTATCTTAAGAACCTCAAGATCCTGCGTGGCAGATACACCCCATCTATCCTGGACAGGGGCTGTCTGTCACTAAATATATATATATATATATATATATATATATATATATATATATATATATATATATATATATACTGTATATATATATATATATATATATATATATATATATATATATATATACTGTATATATATATATATACTGTATATATATATATATATATATATATATATATATATATATATAAACACAGTATCTCACAAAAGTGAGTACATCCCCAACATTTTTGTAAATATTTTATTATATCTTTTCATGTGACAACACTGAAGAAGTTAAGCTTTGCTACAATGTAAAGTACTGAGCGTACAACTTGTATAACAGTGTAAATTTGCTGTCCTCTTAAAATAACTCAACACACAGTCATTAATGTCTAAACCGCTGGCAACAAAAGTGAGTACACCCCTAAGTGAAAATGTCCAAATTGGGCCTAAAGTGTCAATATTTTGTGTGGCCACCATTATTTTCCAGCACTGCCTTAACCCTTTGGGGCATGAAGTTCACCAGAGCTTCACAGGTTGCCACTGGAGTCCTCTTCCACTACTCCATGATGACATCACGGAGCTGGTGGATGTTAGAGACCTTCCACCTTCCGTTTGAAGATGCCCCACAGATGCTTGGGTTTAGGTCTGGAGACATGCTTGGCCAGTCCATCACCTTTACCCTCAGCTTCTTTAGCAAGGCAGTTGTCATCTTGGAGGTGTGTTTGGGGCTGTTATTGTGTTGGAACACTGCCCTGCGGCCCAGTCTCTGAAGGGAGGGGATCATGCTCTGCTTCTGTTGGCATTCATGGTTCCCTCAATGAACTGTACCTCCCTAGAGCCGACATCACTCATCCAACCCCAGACCATGACACTCTCACCACCATGCTTGACTATAGGCAAGACACACTTGTCTTTGTACTCCTCACCTGGTTGCCGCCAGACCACAGGTCATGGTTCCAGTAATCCATGTCCTTAGTCTGCTTGTTTCAGCAAACTGTTTGCAAGCTTTCTTGTGCATCATCTTTAGAAGAGGCTTCATTCTTGGAAGACAGCCATGCAGACCAATTTGATGCAGTATGCGGTGTATGGTTGAGCACTGACAGGCTGACCCCCCACCCCTTTAACCTCTGTAGCAATGCTGGCAGCACTCATATATCTATTTCCCAAAGACAACCTCTGGATATAATGCTGAGCACATGCACTCAACTTCTTTGATCGACCATGGTAAGGCCTGTTCTGAGTGAAACCTGTCGTGTTAAACCACTGTATGGTCTTGGCCACCGTTCTTCAGCTCAGTTTTAGGGTCTTGGCAATCTTCTTATAGCCTAGGCCATCTTTATGTAGAGCAACAATTCTTTTTTTCAGATCCTCAGAGAGTTCTTTGCCATGAAGTGCCATGTTGAACTTCCAGTGACCAGTATGAAAGAGTGAGAGCGATAACACCAAATTTAATACACCTGCTCCCCATGCACACCTGATACCTTGTAACTCTATTGAGTCACATGACACATGGGAGGGAAAATGGCTAATTGGGCCCAATTTGGACATTTTCACTTAGGGGTGTACTCACTTTTGTTGGCAGCGGTTTAGACATTAATGGCTGTGTGTTGAGTTATTTTAAGGGGGCAGCAAATTAACACTGTTATACAAGCTGTACACTCACTACTTTACAATGTAGCAAAGTGTCATTTCTTCAGTGTTGTCACATGAAGGGATATAATAAAATATTTACAAAAATGTGAGGGGTGTACTCACTTTTGTGAGATACTGTGTTTATATATATATATATACAGTGCTCAGCATAAATGAGTACACCCCAACAGATTTGTCAGAAAACCTTTGCTTTCTTTTCAGAATCAACATTTTCTATGGGACACTACACTACAAAATATTTCCACAAATGAGGGCCATTGATTGCAACCAACATTTGTTATAATATTTGTTAATTTGCACACACAAAAAAGAGAAAAGCTAAATTTTAGACAACAATATCCTAATTAACAAGAATTCAACTACAAGTGAGTCTAATTATTATAAAAGTGTGTTACATAACAAAGAAAACCCATGCCCATTTCATGCTGTTAGCAATGGCATCACATGGAAGAGAAATGTCACAAGGCCTGAGAAAGAAAAAAACGTATTTACACAAGAAAGGTGAAGGCTACAAGAAGATCAGCAAAGCTTTGCTTATCAGTAAGAATTAGGGATGAGCCGAACACCCCCGGTTCGGTTTGCACCAGAACCTGCGAACGGACCGAAAATTCGCACAAAGGTTAGAACCCCATTGAAGTCTATGGGACTCAAACGTTCGAAATAAAAAGTGCTAATTTTAAAGGCTAATTTGCATGGTATTGTCCTAAAAAGGGTTTGGGGACCCAGATCCTGCCCCAGGGGACATGTATCAATGCAAAAAAAAGTTTTAAAAACGGTTGTTTTTCCGGGAGCAGTGATTTTAATGATGCTTAAAGTGAAAAAAAAATGAAATATTCCTTTATATATCATACCTGGGGGGGGGGTCTATAGTATGCCTGTAAAGTGGCACGTGTTTCCCAAGCTTAGAACAGTCCCTGCACAAAATTACATTTTTAAAGGAATAAAAGTAATATGGATGAAAATCAGTGAGACAAACGGCATGGGTACCGCCCCCTTCCAGTCCATTACCAGGCCCTTTGGGTCTTGAATGGATATTAAGGGGAACCCCGAACCCAAATTAAAAAAGGAAAGGCGTGGGGCCCCAGGCCCTCTGAACAGCAGTATACAGGCTGTGCAAACAAGCCAGGGACTGTAGGTTTGTTGTTAAGTAGAATCTGTTTGTAATTTTGAACTGGTACATTTTTAAAGTGTAGCTCCAGCCAAAAAAATCTATTTTTAAGCTTTTTGGAAAACATACGGAAGGGTTATCACCCCTGTGACATTTGTTTTGCTGTCTGTGCACCTCTTCAGAAGATTTTACCTCACTTTCTGTCCCAATGACAAATGTTTTTTGACAACTTGGGGTTTTTAGTGACACAAGGATTGGTGATAAAGCATCAGTGGAAAGGAGACACGTTTTTCCCATATTAACTCTTACAGGAGAGAATTTCCCTTCCTAGGGGTATATTTCATCTCACTTCCTGTTGTCTCCTTCCATTTGCAAGTAGGAGTCGTTTGTAAGTTGGATGTTTGAAAGTAGGGGGCCTGCCCTATATACTCTGCAGAAATTGGGACCTTAGGTGTTGGTGTTGCCACAACACTGTAAGCCCTCACAGTTAGTCTTGGTGGGCGCAGGAACAGGCTCTGCTGTGAAATATTAGATCAAGAATTGTAATTACATGCACCCGTTGAACAGGGGCAGAAAAATTGGGCCTTTGGTGATGGTGGTGGTGTTGCCACAACACTGTAAGTCCTCGCAGTTACTCTTGGTGGGAGCTGGAAGGGGCCCTGCTGTGAAATATTAGATCAAGAATTGTAATTACATGCACCTGTTGAACAGGGGCAGAAAAATTGGGCCATTGGTGGTGGTGGTGCTGGTGCCACAACACTGTAAGTCCTCACAGTTACTCTTGGTGGGAGCTGGAAGGGGCCCTGCTGTGAAATATTAGATCAAGAATTGTAATTACATGCACCTGTTGAACGGGGGCAGAAAAATTGGGCCTTTGGTGGTGGTGGTGCTGGTGCCACAACACTGTAAGTCCTCACAGTTACTCTTGGTGGGTGCAGAAACGGGCAGAAAAATTGGGCCTTTGGTGATGGTGGTTTTGGTATTGCCACAACACTGTAAGTCCTCACAGTTACTCTTGGTGGGTGCAGAAACGAGCCCTGCTGTGAAATATTAGATCAAGAATTGTAATTACATGCACCTGTTGAACAGGGGCATACAAATTGGGCCTTTAGTGGTGGTGGTGGTGGTGGTGTTGCCACAACACTGTAAGTCCTCACAGTTACTCTTGGTGGGAGCTGGAAGGGGCCCTGCTGTGAAATATTAGATCAAGAATTGTAATTACATGCACCTGTTGAACAGGGGCAGAAAAATTGGTCCTATGGTGGTGGTGGTGCTGGTGCCACAACACTGTAAGTCCTCACAGTTACTCTTGATGGGTGCAGAAATGGGCCCTGCTATGAGATATTAGATCAAGAATTGTAATTACATGTCCCTGTTGAACAGGGGCAGAAAAATTGGGCCTTAGGCACTGGTGCCACAACACTGCAACTCCTCACAGATACTCTAGTTGGAGCGCAGGAATGAGCCCTCCTGTAAAATATTGCATCAAAAATTGTAATTACATGCCCCTGTTAAACAGGGGCTGAAAATTGGGCCTTAGGCACTGGTGTTGGTGCCACAACACTGCAACCCCTCACAGATACTCTAGTTGGAGCACAGAAACAAGCCCTGCTGCAAAGTATTGTAACAAAAATTGTAATTACACGCCCCTGTTAAACAGGGGCTGAAAAATTGGGCTTTAGGCACTGGTGCTGGTGCCACAACACTGCAACCCCTCACAGATACTCTAGTTGGAGCGCAGGAACAAGCCCAAGACCGAGTCGGTGGGCAGGTGCACCCTGTGATCAGTTACAAAACCTCTAGCAGCACTGAATGTGCGTTCCGAAAGAATGTCAATGTTCCGAAAGTATGCTCAACTGCATAGTGTGCAAGCTCTGGCCAGTGATCCATCCTCAAGACCCAGTAACCCAGAGGATTTTCGTGGGAAAGGTGTCCAAGTCAGATATTGCCCCTAGGTATTCCTGCACCATGTAAAACAGACGCTGGCGATAGTTGCTGGAACCGATCATACCTTGGGGCTGCGGACTAAAAAATTGTCTGAACGCATTGGTCAGACGGCCACCTTCTCCACTGCTCCTTTTTTGACTGACCGAACCCTCAGCAACACGTTGTCCAGGAACAGGAGTTTGTAACCTCCCAGTCTCTGGGAACGCATTGCACAGACCTTTCTGCAAGGCCTCCCGAAGATGCTTCATCCTCTGCTCCCTCTGCGATGGCAAGATAAGGTCCACAACCAACGTGGATCAAGGAGGGTTGCCAGCCAGTATTGATCCCTCTCCTTGATACCACGAATACGAGGATCCTTCTACAGGCTTTGCAGGATCAGGGAGGCCATGCAGCGTAGGTTTGCTGAGGCATTCGGTCCGGAGTCCTCTGGGTCACTAAGGACGACATGATCCGCAGCCACCTCCTCCCGACCACGTACAAGTCCATGGGTTTCTTGGGACTGTAAACGATCCCTTAAGGACTGCTGCTGATGCTGAGTGCCAGGCTCCACCTCCATGCTGACACAATCCTCCTCTTCCTCCTCCTCCTCATCCTCTGCCTGTGTGAACACTGACTGGATAAAGGTTGCCTTGAGAGCTAAGGAAGTCCTCCTCTTCCTGCCTCTGTTCTGCCTCAAGTGCCCTGTCCATTATTCCACGCAGCGTGTGCTCCAACAGGTGGACAAGGGGGACAGTGTCACTGAAGCATGCACTGTCACTGCTCACCATCCTCGTGGCCTCCTCAAATGGTGACAGGACAGTGCATGCATGCCTGATCATGGCCCACTGGCGTGGGGAAAAAAAACAAGCTCCCCTGACCCTGTCCTGGTGCCATAGTCGCACAGGTACTCATTGATGGCCCTCTGCTGCATGTGCAGCCACTGCAGCATGGCCAATAGGGATGAGCAGCGAACAATTTGGGGTGATCGCGGCATTCGAATGCCGCGGAACACTCTTTAAAAGTCTATAGGAGAAATCAAAATTGCTAATTTTAAAGGCTTATATGCATAGTATTGTCATAAAAAGTGTTTGGGGACCTAGGTCCTGCCCCAGGGGACATGAATCAATGCAAAAAAAAGTTTTAATAACAGCCGTTTTTTCGAGAGCAGTGATTTTAATAATGCTTAAAGTGAAACAATAAAAGTGTAATATCCCTTTAAATTTCATACCTGGGGGGTGTCTATAGTATGCCCGTAAAGGGGTGCATGTTTCCCGTGTTTAGAACAGTCTGACAGCAAAATGACATTTCAAAAGGAAAAAAAGTCATTTATTGAATTGCCGGTCCGACAATACACATAAAAGTTCATTGATAAAAACAGCATGGGAATTCCCCACAGGGGAACCCCGAACCAAAATTTAAAAAAAAATGACGTGGGGGTCCCCCTAAATTCTATACCAGGCCCTTCAGGTCTGGTATGGATATTAAAGGGAACCCCGGCCAAAATGAAAAAAAAATGGCGTGGGGTCCCCCCTAAAAATCCATACCAGACCCTTCAGGTCTGGTATGGATTTTAAGGGGAACCCCGTGCCAAAATAAAAAAAGAAACGGCGTGGGGTCCCACCAAAAAATCCATACCAGACCCTTCAGGTCTGGTATGGATTTTAAGGGGAACCCCGTGCCAAAATAAAAAAAGAAACAGCGTGGGGTCCCACCAAAAATCCTTACCAGACCCTTATCCAAGCACACAATGTGGCAGGCCGCAGGAAAAGAGGGGGTGATGAGAGAGCCCCCCCTCCTGAACCGTACCAGGCCACATGCCCTCAACATTGGGAGGGTGCTTTGGGGTAGCCCCCCAAAACACCTTGTCCCCATGTTGATGGGGACAATGGCCTCATCCTCACAACCCTTGCCCGGGGGTCGTGGGGGTCTGCCGGCAGGGGGGCTTATCAGAATCTGGAAGCCTCCTTTAACAAGGGGACCCCCAGATCTTCTTCTCCTCGGGCCGCTCTGAAGGGTATGGTATAGATTTTAAGGGGGACCCCACGCCATTTTTAAAAAAAAAAATTTGGCCGGGGTTCCCCTTAATATCCATACCAGACCTGAAGGGCCTGGTATGGAATTTAGGGGGACCCCCACGTCATTTTTTTTAAAATTTTGGTTCGGGGTTCCCCTGTGAGGAATTCCCATGCCGTTTTTATCAATGAACTTTTATGTGTATTGTCGGACCGGCAATTCATTAAAAGCCGCGAGTAGTTTTAAATGACTTTTTTTCCTTTGAAATGCCATTTTGCTGTCAGACTCTTCTAAACACGGAAAACATGCGCCCCTTTACAGGCATACTATAGACACCCCCAAGGTACGAAATTTAAAGGGATATTACACTTTTATTGTTTCACTTTAAGCATTATTAAAATCACTGCTCCCGAAAAAACGACCATTTTTTTTTTTTTTTTATATAATGATTTTTAATGAAATTTTGCAATTATACAAGTTATGACAGTATACATTTGTCCACAAAAAGAAGAAAAATAAAACAAAGGGAAAGAAATCTCTATGCAATTATCGTATAAATCGAGTCTTGATATTATACTGATTCCTCAGTAAGTATGAACTATAGTTTCAATAACCTGGGACAAGTATTACTTATTGATTGTTTGTGTTACGAATTGAATTTCAAAATGATTAATTTCCATTTAAATTACTTTAACTATGGTGAGTTAAACATATCACCTTTAATGAGTTATTAGATTAGAAGGGGGGGGGGAAGGAGAGAAGGAACAAGAGGGGAGGGTACTTACGGGTATAGGTATGACCCACACCTGGTCTACAGGAGACAGAGTGGTTTTCTTTATTTATTTTGATACAAAGAATTCCACAATTCCCAGTTAGAGAGGTATTTTGCTCCGTATCCGTCTTTGTAAGCTAAGATTTTTTCATAAACGGATATTGTGTTGACTTTTGTAATGATTTCTCTTATGGTGGGAATTTCATCTGATCTCCACTTCGAAACCAATAAGGATCTGGCGGCGAAAAGTATGTGCATTGCTATAGATCTCACTGACAATGGGTACTCTGACATATTAATGCTTAAAATTGCCTTTTCGGGAGTTGGGTTAGTGATTATTCCTGTTGTTTTTGCTATTAATTTAAAAGTTTCTGACCAAAAGCTGCGAATGTGTTTGCATGACCATAGCATATGGGGTAAAGTTCCTACCTGGTCGCAGCTCCTCCAACATAAGTTGGTATTTTCTTTAGAGAATTTAGCCATCATATATGGTGTGTAGTGCCATCTAGCTGTTAGTTTCGCCGCCAACTCCTCATAGTTAGAACATCTTGAAAATCTATGGTTACATTTGAATGCGGATAGCCATTGATTGTCTGTGAATGACTGGTCTAAATCTTTCTCCCATTTTCTCATTGGTGCAAGTTTAGTAAATAATTTTTTGGTGTTGATCTGTGTGTACATCAGGGAGATGCCCTTTGTTTTAGTGTCGAAGGAGTTCAAGTACCCCCACACCTTAGTTGGTACAGGGGAACTCGAGACCCCCCATTTGTTGTACCATGAATCTATCTGTAGGTAAGTTAGAAATTCTGAGGAAGGTATGTTAAGCTTATGTTGAATCTCCTTGAACGGCAAAAGTTTACCACTCTTTATAATGTCTCTCAGAAGTATTGTTTGGTTATTTGGCCATTGATCTAAGGATATGTTTGGGATCAGCCATTTCAAGGTTTCTAAAGGAAAGTGTACGTCTGTGAAAGCCGATTGTGGGTTGGATGTCTTTTTTAGATGGGTCCATGCTTGAATTGTGGCTTGTATGGTAGGATGATCCTTTTTGAGTGTGATTTGTTGTATATTGTGAGCGAGGATTAATGACTGTAGTGATCTAGGATACAACCACGTCTGCTCTAGATGGGACCAGTGTTTAATATTTCTATTGGCGAACCATTGTTTCAGTTGTTCTAAGATTGTTGCTGTGTAGTAATCTTTTAAGTTTGGTACTCCCAACCCACCTATTTGTTTGTGGTTTTCTTGCATTTGTAATGAGAACCTAGCTCTTTTACCTGCCCATATAAACTTTAACATTTGGTTCTGCATGGTTTTAAAGAAAAGGTTTGGGATTGGTATTGGGAGAGTTCTGAATATATATATTAATTTTGGGAGTAGCAGAATTTTGTATGCTGCTAGGCGACCATTCCAAGATAAGTAGAATTTTTGGAGTCTCAATAATTCTTCTTGAAATGCTTTCACTAAAGGTTGGTAGTTGAGTTGGAAAAGTTTCGTGGAGGGAGATGTTAGCTGAATGCCTAAATAGGTGATCGACTCTGATGCCCAGGGGTAGGGAAAGTCTTTTTGCATGTTTAGTTTAGTTTTATTATCTATCGTTATTCCTAAAATGTTAGATTTGGATGCATTCACTTTATAGTAAGCTACTTTACTGAATTCCTGTAGTGTCTCATGTGCTGCTTTTAAAGATTTGTATGGATCAGATAAAGTCAAGATGACGTCGTCTGCAAAAAGTGAGATTTTATGTTCACGATCTAAAGAAGGGATTCCCTTGATTGCTGTGTTGTTCCTAATTTTTTCTGCGAGTGGTTCCATAATTAGTGCGAAAATTAGTGGCGACAGGGGGCATCCCTGCCTTGTTCCATTTGTTATTTGGAAGTTTTTAGAAAACATTCCTTCTGTAAAAACATAGGCGGATGGGGATGAGTACAGTGCTAGTATTGCTTGTTGTATGGGGCCTATTAATCCAAACTTCTCTAGTACTTTAATTAAGTATCCCCAATGAACCCTGTCGAAGGCCTTCTCCGCATCCAAAGTTAGGAGCAGAGAAGGCCTTCGGGATTCCTCTGTTGCATGGATTAGATTTAGCATCTTTCTGGTTGCGTCTGTGGTTTGTCTGCCTGATACGAAACCTACCTGGTCCTGGTTGATGAGAGCTGGTAATAATGTGGACAGTCTGTTGGCCAAGATTTTGGCATACAATTTAACGTCCACGTTCAGTAAAGAAATGGGCCTAAAGTTTTGTGGTACTGAATGGTCCTTACCTGGTTTTGGCAGAGTTATTATAGTCGCTGTTAACATCTCTTTTGGAAATGAGGCTTTGGACATTGCTGCATCAAAGACCTGCTTTAGGTACGGGGATAGTTCAGTTTTAAATAGTTGGAAATATTCGGATGAATATCCATCAGGACCGGGGGATTTGTTGTGGGGCATATTTCTAATTGTTTTTTCGATTTCTTGAATTGTGAATGGTAAATTTAGTTTGGCGAGTTCTGATTGCGGAACCCTCGGAAGATTAACAGCCTCCAGGAATTCCGCAATTGTGTTTTCTGTTGGTTGTGGTGTATTAGGGTCGTCTTTAAGGTTGTATAGAGCTTCATAATAGTCGCTAAAAGCGTCTGCTATGTCTTTGGGGTTAGATACAGTAATTTTGGAGTTAGGGTTTACGATGTGAGGGATTCTCTTTTTTATTGTTTTCTCTTTTACCTGGTTCGCCAGCAGTTTACCCGCCTTGTTGTTACAACGGTAGTTGTTTGCTTTTAAGATGCGAAGGCGGCTATCCTGCTGGGACACCAAAAGAGATCTCAGTTCTTGTCTAGCCTCAAATAGTTGAGATCTTGTTTTTTGGGTGGAGTTTTGTTTGTTGGATGTTTCCAAGGTTTTGATTTTTTCTAGCAGGCCGTTGAGCCTCTCCGTCCTTTGCCTTTTTGCCCTAGCACTTAGTTGTATTAAGAGACCCCTCATAACCACTTTGTGAGAGTTCCACAGCGTGAAAGGGTCGGACACCGAAGGAGCATTGATCTCGAAAAACTCGTTCAGAGATTTTCTAATCAATTTAAGATTTTTAGGTTGAGAGATAGTTAGAACATCGTTCCTCCATCTGTTAGCTGCAGTCTCGGCATCCTTCCCCCCCACGCTGATCGATACGGGAGCGTGATCAGACCAAGATATAATACCAATGTCTGATCTGACAATCTTTTGCAACAGAAATTTGTCTACCATAAACATATCTATTCTTGAATAAGAACAGTGGACATTGGAAAAGAAAGTAAAGTCCTTCTCCGATGCGTGTTGACATCTCCACACATCAAAGAGGTTTGAGGTGTTGATAAATCTTGACAGCGTCGTCCTTCTTTGTTTTAGATGTTTAGGGTTAGTACAGTCCACATGCATGTCTGGGATCGCATTGAAGTCTCCGCATAGGATAATATGTCCCTGTTTTAGTGCTTCTACCTTTTTCCAAATTTTGTTTAGGAATCTGAGTTGGTTGTTGTTCGGTAAGTACATGTTGACTAGGGTATATTTAGTTGCATAAATTTCACACACTAGTATAATGTATCTGCCAGATATATCTAGATGAGTTGAGATTTCTGAGAATGGGATGGAGTCTCTGATTGCTATTGCAACTCCTCCTTTTTTCTTCGGGCCGTTTGCCGTATATAGAGTAGGGAATTTTTGGTTGCTAAAGACTGGCGGATTAATTGCTGAAAAGTGAGTTTCTTGGAAGCACATAATATCACTTTTCAGTCTGGATGCTTCCTTCCAGGCCATTTGGCGTTTGTAAGGGCTGTTCAGGCCTTTAACATTTAGTGAGGATATTTTAAAAGACATGTTTGTAGTTGCTCGAGACATACCTTAGCTCGCCGAAGGTGTGTGGTATGAGCTGACTTTCTGGTGTAGATGGCTTGTAAGGTATTGTAGTTTACTGGTCGAAAGTTCTCCCAAGGTTGAAAGCAATGGGTGATTATAGTCTTGTTTCTGTTCCTGTAGACAAGGAGAGAGGTAGGGAGGGAAAAAGGGGGAAGGGTATCAACGAAAGAATGTAAAAACTGACGATCCTATTTAGGATCTGTGCGGATGCAATTCCGCTATATCTCGGGGGGTAAAGCAAAGAGTTAGCTAAGTGGCATTTTCCTGGGCTGGACGGGTTTTTTGTTGATTTTCCATTTGAGTGCTTCAGCCTGTTTCTGCGTCTGAGCTGGCTCTAGTGGATGGAAGAGAGTGTGATTCTTCCTGATCGTTGTTATCCAGATCGAAAAGTTTCCATTCCCTCAAGAGGCGGATTCCTTCTCTGACATTAGTTACGATATGTGATTTGCCTTCTTTTGTGATCAGAAGCTTAGCTGGATAAAGCCATCTGTACTGGATGTGGTGGTTGTTCAGCGGTTTTGTTATGGTTGCTAGTTGTCTGCGTTGTTGCATGGTATAGGCTGACAAGTCAGCAAAGAAAGAAAGATTTTGTAGCTCTTGAGGGAGATTGTCCCGTCTTCTCACTTTCATCATAAACAAATCTTTGATGTGAAAGAAGTGGATACGGACTATTGTATCTCTGGGGAGGTGCTCTTGTATGTTCCTGGGCTTCGGAAGGCGGTGGATTCGATCTATGATTAGATCATCCAGGGGTGTATCCGGAAGTGTAACTTTCATGAGGTTTATAAAATATTCCTTTAGATCCGGAGGTTTGACCGATTCAGGGATCCCCCTGATTTTGACGTTGTTTCGTCTCGATCTGTCCTCCAAATTGGCCATTTTTGCTTTGATAGCTGTGATTTCCTCATCCCTGTCGTTGTGAGCATCAACCATGTCGTTAAATGTGGATGCAAATTCTCCCATTTTAGATTCCATATGGGACACCCTTGAATCTACCGCTGCCACTTCTGATTTGAATTTTTGTGTTATTGCTAACATATCAGCGTGTAGGGTTGAGCGCAGGGATACTAACATATCCTTGAGTGTGGTGTCGAGTACCGGCTGGTTTTGTGTGGGGAAGTCTGTGATGGATTCCTGTAGTTCCCTGGTTTCCTCCAGGGAGGAATCGATACCACTGAATTCAGCTAATTCTGTGTTTGGGGAGGACATTTTCAGCTTGCTTTTCGCTGGGCTGGATGAAGCAGATGGAGGGAGTGGGTACTGACCTTTTCCCTGTTGTCTCTTTCCATGTGAGTTTCCGGGATCGAATCTTTCGTTCCGTCCATGCTGTGTAATGGAGCCGCGCGGCTCTCCTGCACTTCTGCCGGCGCCATCTTGGGCAGGGAGACGGCGCGGCTGTAGTAGAAAGTCCGTCATTTTTCTTGGTTTTGTGGCTTCTTTGCGCTTGCGGGAAGGCATTCGGGAGTTGTCCACTATCTATCCGGTATGTGGATCTGAGAAGCGAGGCTCTGTGATGTTGCTATCACCCGTATAGGCCCAGGATGCTGCGGAGCTCTGTTAGTGTGCGACCATCTTCTCTGCCGGCTAGCCACGCCCCCCAAAACGACCATTTTTAAAACTTTTTTTTTCATTGATCCTTGTCCCCTGGGGCAGGACCCGGGTCCCCAAACACTTTTTATGACAATAACTTGCATATAAGCTTTTAAAATTAGCACTTTTGATTATTCATGTTTGTGTCCCATAGACTTTAACGGTGTTCGCGTGTTCGAACAAATTTTTTGCCTGTCCGCAAGTTCTGGTGTGAACCGAACAGGGGGGTGTTTGGCTCATCCCTAATGGCCAACGTTGAGTTCCACCTTGTGGTCATGTCACAGATTAGGCGGTTCTTGGGGAGGTTAAATTCCTTTTGGAGGTCAGCCAGCCGAGCACTGGCATTTTATGACCTGCGGAAATGCACACAGACTTTCTTGGCCTGCCTCAGGACATCCTGTAAGCCCGGGCACCTGCTCAAAAACCGCTGCACCACCAAGTTAAGGACGTGAGCCAAACAGGGCACATGGGTCATTTGTCCCTGTCGGAGGGTGGAGAGGAGGTTGGTGCCATTGTCGCAAACCACCATACCTGCCTTAAGCTGGCATGGCGTCAACCACCTCTGAACCTGTCCCTGCAGAGCTGACAGAATCTCTGCCCCAGTGTGGCTCCTGTCCCCCAAGCACACCAGCTCAAGCGCCACATGGCATGTTTTGGCCTGCGTGCTTGCGTAGCCCCTTGAATGCCTATGGAGCACCGCTGGTTCCGAAGTCAAATCAGCACAGGAAGAGGCCATGGAGGAAGAAGAAGAGGAGGGTGTGGAGGAGAGAGGTGTGGCAGAATCACCACTAGTAGTATTTTGGAGGCGTGGTGGCAGAACAACCTCCAACACTACTGCACCCTGTCCTGCATCCTTCCCAGCTGCCAGAAGAGTCACCCAGTGCGCGGTGAAAGATAGGTAATGTCCCTGTCCATGCCTGCTGGACCACGAGTCAGCGGTAATATGCACCTTACCGCTGACTGCCCTGTCCAGTGAGGCCAAGACATTGCCTTCCACATGTCGGTAGAGAGCCGGAATTGTCTTCCGTGAGAAAAAGTGCCATTTGGGAACCTGCCACTGAGGAACCGCACATTCCACAAACTCATGGAAGGGGCCAGAGTCTACCAACTGAAAAGGCAGCAGTTGAAGTGCTAGCAATTTAGCCAAGCTAGCATTCAACCGCTGGGCATGTGGATGGCTGGGAGCGAACTTCTTTTGGCAGTGCAGCAGCTGGGGCAGGGAAATTTGCCTGGTACAATCTGATGTCGGTGTACCGATAGCAGATTGCCCACAAGTACTTGGCTGTGACACACCTAATTCTCCACTTTTATTCCTCTCAGAGGACTGAAGGTATAGTGGGGTTGGAGATCCCAGCTGATGAGGAGCAAGGAGAGGTCCTCTTTGTTCTTTGGTGTGGGTCTTTTAGGTACGATTGCCAACGAACTGCATGGCAGGTCAACATATGTCTGGTCAAGTATGTGGTGCCCAAGCGGGAGATGTTTTGGCCACGAGAGATACACTTGAGATATATGTTGCAAATTGCAGTGGTGGGATCTGATGCACTCATCTCAAAAAAGGCCCACACCAAAGAACTTTTGGAATAATGTGCAGAGACAGAAGCGCCCTGTACATGCGGAGCTCTGCGGTGTGATGCAGTTGGTGTGCTGCCCTTAAGCTGGTCCCTGGAGGGCATCCTGCCTCGTTGGTAATGTGCCTCCTCCTCCTCTCTCCTATCAGGCACCCACATGGAGTCAGTGATCTCATCATCCCCTCCCTCCTCATCACTGGAGCAAAGCTGGCAGTATGCTACAGCTGGGGGAACATGACTGCCAGATTGCTGTCCTTCTTGGGCACCCACTCTCTCTGGGCTCATGTTACTTCCTTCCTCTAGCTGGGTACCATCATCGGAACCTTCAAAACGCTGGGCATCCTCCTGAAGCTTGTACCCAACACTGTGGTCAAACAGTTCGGGGGACTCCTCAGGAGGACATGGTGGGGCTAGGGAAGGAGTGACTGATGCCATTGAGCCGAGAGAAGAGGCCGTGTTGGCAGCTGCTTTGCGAGACAAAGTACCCTGAGCCTGGGTGAGAGAGGATGAGGAGGATGAGGACGGCTTGGTCATCCACTCTACCAAGTCTTCATTTTATGGCTCAACACGGCCAGCTGCCGGAAAAAATGACAAGCATGTCCCACGGCCACGTGCTGATGAGGATGCACCGTCTCCACGACCAGCACTGTTGCCTCTAGACACAGAGCCTACTTGCCCTCTTTTATTGGCTTATGACTGTCTGGCTCTCCTTGTTGGCCTTCCAGACATACTAATGGCCTGCAGTGAGATTTAGCTGCGCAAAGCTGGGATGTATATATATATAATGATACTGCAGCTAGCAGAATCAACTGCCTGCCTGTAGTATTATTTGTATGAGAACACCACTGATTTTAGAGGACACAGTGCACTAACTGTAAATACTGCAGCTGCCTACCTGTGGTATTAATAGGAGCAGAACAGCAGCAATTGTCTCCAGGTAGCTTTAGGTGCACACTGTGCAGAGGACGCACTACATTAACTGTAAATACTGTAGCTGCCAGCCTGTGTTATTAATAGGATCAGAAGAACACCACTAATTTTCTTCAGGTAGCTTTAGGTGCACACTGTGCAGAGGACACAGTGCACTAACTGTAAATACTGTAGCTGCCTGCCTGTGGTATTAAAAGGAGCAGAACAACAGCAATTGTCCCCAGGTAGCTTTAGGTGCACACTGTGCAGAGGACACACTAAACTAAATGTAAATAATGTAGCTGCCTGCCTGTGGTATTAATAGGATCAGAAGAACACCGCTAATTTTCTTCAGGTAGATTTAGGTGCACACTGTGCAGAGGACACAGTGCACTAACTGTAAATACTGTAGCTGCCTGCCTGTGGTATTAGTAGGAGCAGAACAACAGCAATTGTCTCCAGGTAGCTTTAGGTGCACACTGTGCAGAGGACGCACTACACTAACTGTAAATACTGTAGCTGCCTGCCTGTGGTATTAATAGGATCAGAAGAACACCACTAATTTTCTCCATGTAGCTTTAGGTGCACACTGTGCAGAGGACGCACTACATTACTGTAAGTACTGTAGCTGCCTGCCTGTGGTATTAATAGGATCAGAAGAACACCACTAATTTTCTTCAGGTAGCTTTAGGTGCACACTGTGCAGAGGACACAGTGCACTAACTGTAAATACTACAGCTGCCTGTGGTACTGTACTAATAGGATCAGAATAACACCACTAATTTTCTTCAGGTAGCTTTAGGTGCACACTGTGCAGAGGACGCACTACACTACCTTGTAAATACTGCAGCTGCCTGCAGTACTGTACTAATAGGATCACAAGAACACCACTAATTTTCTTCAGGTAGCTTTAGTTGCACACCGTGCAGAGGACGCACTACACTAACTTGTAAATACTGTAGCTGCCTGTGGTACTGTACTAATAGGATCAGAAGAACACTAATTTTCTTCAGGTAGCTTTAGGTGCACACTGTGCAGAGGACGCACTACACTAACTTGTAAATACTACAGCTGCCTGTGGTACTGTACTAATAGGATCAGAAGAACACCACTAATTTTCTCTAGGTAGCTTTAGGTGCACACCGTGCAGAGGACACACTACACTATCTTGTAAATACTGTAGCTGCCTGCGGTACTGTACTAATAGGATCAGAAGAACACTCATTTTCTTCAGGTAGCTTTAGGTGCACACTGTGCAGAGGACGCACTACACTAACTGTAAATACTGTAGCTAATAGGACTAAAAGGATCAGAAGAACACCAGCAATTTTCTTCAGGTAGCTGTAAATACTGTAAAAACACCTGCCTGCCTGTCAGTAGTAGGAAGAGAATAACAGGAACGGATCTAGCTAAACTGAATACAGTGTGTATACAACACCTGGGTTGTATATATATACACAATACACTGTAAGTGCAGCTAACTGACTCTCCTGCCTACTCTATCTAACTTAAATCAAATGACATTGTCTCTCTGTCTATCTATCTCTCTCTCAACGCCGGAACACACTACACAGGGCCGCTGTGCAGGCAGCCTTATATAGTGTGGGGCGTGTACTAAAACCCCTGAGCCATAATTGGCCAAAGCCACCCTGGCTTTGGCCAATTACGGCTCTCTGTACAGCCGGCGCTGTGATTGGCCAAGCATGCGGGTCATATTGCATGCTTGGCCAATCATCAACCAGCAATGCACTGCGATGCCGCAGTGAATTATGGGCCATGACGCGCCACTCAAATTTGGCGTGAATGGCCCATATCGTTTGGAATTCTGCAAATGACCGAACAGGCAATGTTCAAGTCGAACATGCGTTCGATTCGAACACGAAGCTCATCCCTAGTCAGAATACTGTAGCAAAAGTGATACAAACATTTAACACAGATGGAACTGCAACCATCTCACAGAGACGTCCAGGCCGTCTACGGAAGTTAACACCTCGACAGGAACGTCTTCTCGGTTGAAGGGTTGAACAAAATTGCCATGTAAGTTCATTGCAGTTAGCTAAAGAAATTGAAAGCCAAACCGGGGTGATTATTTCCCATGACACAATACGGCGTACACTGCAAAGGAATGACATGCATTGGCGTTGTCTATGAAGGAAGCCTCTCTTAAAGCCCATGCACAAAAAAGCCTACATAGAATTTGCCAGGGACCATGCTGAAAAAGAAGAAGACTGCTGGGACTCTGTACTCTGGAGTGATGACACCAAGATAAATGTTTTTGAAATTGAAGGCTGCAAAATCGTATGGCATCACAAAAGTGAGGAGTACAAAGAAAAATGCATGGTGCCTACAATGAAAAATGGTGGTGGCAGTGTCCTTCTGTAGGGCTGCATGAGTGCTGCTGGTTCAGGGAGCTGCATTTCATTGATGGTATCATGAATTCACAAATGTACTGCTCTATATTGAAAAAGAAGATGCTACCATCACTCCGTGCCCTTGGTCGTTGTGCAATTTTCCAACATTACAATGATCCAAAACACACATCTAAGGCCACTGTTGCATTCCTGAAGAATAACAGGGTGAAAGTGATTCAGTGGCCAAGTATGTCTCCTGATCTGAACCCAATCGAACACCCATGGGATATTCTGAAGAGACAAGTTTTCTCCATCTAGCATCCAGGCTCTAAAATAGGTTGTTCTTGAAGAATGGGAAAAGATGGATATTGCGATGTGTGGCCAACTTGTTCATTCCATGCCTAGAAGACATGGCGCTGTCCTTACAAGTCATGGAGTCTTGTGGTCATACAAAATACTAGATATAGTAGTTTTTGTTGTGGGTGTATTCATTTTTGCATCGAATAATTTGAGTAAAACTGACAATTTTATAATCTAAGTTATATTATTAACTTTACTTTTATGTAATGAACTAAACAAATGTTCTATAAAACTCAGTTTTGTCAGAAATTTGAGAAATTGTTCTTGTGTTCATTGAGATGGAAAAAAACAAAAAACGCACAGTCCTGCTTGACAAAATCAACACCACATCCTGCATATAGAACTATATAAATAAATATATATATATATATATATATATATATATATATATATATATATATATATATATATATATATATATATATATATAGATTTATAGATAGATATATATATCTATAGATAGATATATATATCTATCTATATATCGATATAGATAGATAGATAGATAGATAGATAGATAGATAGATAGATAGATAGATAGATAGATAGATAGATAGATAGATAGATAGATAGATAGATAGATAGATAGATAGATAGATAGATAGATAGATAGATAGATAGATAGATAGATAGATAGATAGATATATCTATATATACAGTGCTTAGCATAAATGAGTACACCCCTTTATAGACTTTATAGGTGTCGAACCTCCTCTCAGAATAATTACCAGTGAACAATCATTAGTTACAAGAAATTTTTATTACAAAATTCTTAAAAAATGGGAAGTTGGAGATTGACACTTCCCCTTTAAAATCATTGGAGATTAGTTACAATTCATAATGAAACCCAAAACACCGCTGAAGATAGAGATACAATAAACCTGAGTTATTATTTGATAAACTTCAAATACAGTACATATAAATTGTGTATGACACGTCACACAAGGAAGGAATAGCTCATCCTGATGTGTTTCTCCTTTGTCGGCTTCTTCAAGGGCTCAGAGGGGTGCAGTGATAATGGGTTACTAAAAAAGAAAGAATATGTATATATAATATACATTCACAATACATGTTAATCATCATCTATTACTTCTACCATTTAGTATATGTATTGAACCTATTGACTTATGATTGAAAAATAGATTGTAATTCAGGAGGATCCTGAAGTAGAGTCTCTTTCTAAGTAGCCAGACACCAAACGGGCAGAAATGACATGAGCCAAATAAGTCCTACAACCTGAAGAAGGGGCGCACGCTCCGCAAAAGCGTCACCGCTACATCCTCACAGGTATCTGGGAAGTGACGTCATCTCCACACTTCCAGTGCGTTCCATGGACCTGGAAGCACCGGAATCCACCAGCACCACCCAACTATCAGCCTGACAGATGACAGCGTCCCTCGTGGATCCCCTGGCCAGTGACTATTGAGGACTACTTTTTACTCAGCTATTACCACATGTTTGTTTTGAACTACAATTTTGAGTAGTTTTGATTTTAACTTAACATTAAATAATTTACTAACAGCTACACTTAGAAGGCACTTGTGTCTCTTCCTGTAATTTCTTTAGAGCTGCTTTCTTGCTTTGCACGGAGCTGCCTCAAGTGAGCTGTACCTGGATCACATATGGACTACTCCTAATGGACTCTGTTTCCCATGAGCCCTTTGTTCTTAATAACTTTTATATTATTGATTTTTTAGGATTATGATTTTTATGTATTGATTTCCCTTTACCTATATACTGATTGTATGATTAAGTGTCCTTGTTGCGCCAATATTCATCCTCTCTCTTGCCAAATGATGGATACTATTATGTACTGCAACCAAACATTTAAGTATAGTCAACTAGTCATATAGGGGCCCTCTTCTCTCCCCCACATCCATACATAGCTTTAAACATTAAGGCCACATAGAATAATAATGCCACCCTGGATCTACACGTCATCTCCTTCCATAAAAGAATAATGCAATTCACATAATTTCTAGTTACTATTGACCTAGTCCAGTCATCCATAAATGAAGGGTCAGTGTCCCCATCTTTTTACTCTTATCAATGGTGTGGACTTACATATTCTGAAATGGGTCCCTGTCAAGCAGCCTCCCCGTAGATATCCCTGGCATATACAGTTCAGCCATAATACATCCAGCACAACTATGGTGGTTCACCATAGAGAGAAGCTCATTCCTCCATAAAATGGATACACAAAGTGCAGTTATATGCTGACTTTTTAATGTAGATTAGTAGGAATATCATTCAATCATTTGGCTATATATTGATTTCACACATCCTAAGACTCATTATTCTATGGTAGCAGAAGTGGGTAACTTAGAGGAAGGGTTTGAAACTTAGATTTTCATTTATACCCGGTGGTGGTTTAGTTGCATTTAATTGAAACATCCACTGGGTTTCCAGCTGTAAAAGATGCTTATTGATATCCTCTCCTCTAGGAGATCCTCTTACATGCTCAAGTGTAAAGAACTTCATATAGTCGAAATTGAAGTTATGATAGAGGCCTATATGGCAACTAATGGCCGATACCATTTGGCCATTCTTTATTACGTAAACGTAGTCACTAATATGCTTCTGGAAAGGTCTCTTGGTTTTACCTAAATAGACAGCCTTTTATGTAGGTAAAACCAAGAGCTGGCATATAGATCAGGGAATCCTGTAATGATGGGACTCTCTTCCCTGTGTTGTCTTTTTTCCAGATCCATATACCTTATAGGAATACATACATGCACTAAACGGGATAGGTATGTTTATGGGATTGTTTATTGATGTAGGCTTCTGCCTATATATATGTACATTTGTGTATACATGAGTTTATTGGCAATCTATCTCTCTTTTTTTGCTAGCACTTTGAGAGACATTTTAATAGGGGTTGATGCCATTTTACCCCTTTTCCCCTGTTTGAGGCCTGTGTTTCTTGGCCTCCCGGTGGAGCTTCCTGGCTTGTGCACTCATTTGGCTTACGTCATTCCTGCCTATTTGGTGTCTAGCTACATAGAGAGAGACTCTACTCTGGATCCTCCTGAATTACAATCTATTTTTTAATTCAAGTCAATAAGATCAATACATATACTAAATGGTAGAAGTAATAGATGATGATTAACATGTATTGTGAATGTATATTATGTATACCTGTACATATTTTTACTTTTTTAGTTATCACTGCACCCCTCTGAGCCCTTGAAGAAGCCAACAAAGGCGAAACATGACAGGATGAGCTATTCCTTCCTTGTGTGATGTGTCATACACAATTTATATGTATATGAGGTTTATCAAATAATAACTCAGGTTTCTTGTATATACTTAAGGAGGGATCTCTATCTTCAGGGGTGTTTTGAGTTTGATTACGAATTGTAACTATTCTCCAATGATTTTTAAGGGGGAAATGTGTAATAAAAATGTCTTTCAACTAATGATTGTGCACTGGTAATAATTTTGAGAGAAGGTTTGACACCTATAAAGACCCATTTGTTTCTTCTTTTTGCAAGTGTTCATTGAGATATTGATTAAAATCTTACTTTGCAAAGGGGTGTACTTGAGCACTCTATATATATATATATATATATATATATATATATATATATATAGCTATCCATAGCCTTTGCTGAGGTCAGACAACATCTTCTGGGGGATGCTAAATGCCTAGAGTTTGGGGCCCATGGTTAGAACCATGTCAATAACTTAAATATTGACCGCACCCTCCTCTCCCTGTAATCATTATCAATAAACGGATAGTTTACCTCTGCAGAGGGACCAAACAGGATATACCTCCCCCTCTCCATCCACCTTGATTCTCCTGTTCTTTCACCTCTCCTCATCTTTCTTTGCTTTTTTTCCCTTTCTGTTGTTTATTTTATTTCGATCACTGCTTGTTAAGTGTCTTCCTAACCCCTCCTTTTGTCTTAGGTTGTCATACCTTGACTTAAAGATGGAGGACTCCTCATGGGCCTACTTATTTCATATCATTATATTCATGTATCTACATTTAGACATGTATTATATACTCTTTTATAAACTTTCTTCACTAACTTTTTGCTTACATACTCTTTCTATTTTTTATATAGAGCCTTGCTCATTTACTATAACCTGGTCTACTGTTTTTAAAATTAAATTGTATTCAATGTTGTTTCCTTGTTTTTTGGAAAATTCAATAAAATTCTTTGTAAAACTAAAGTATATGTACACAGTAATTAAAGGGGTTGTAAAGGCAGAAGTTTTTTATCTTAATGCATTCTATGCATGATGATAAAATGCCTTCTGTGTGCTGCAGCTGCCCCAGCAGCCCCTAATACTTACCTGAGCCCCATCTCTATCCAAAGATGTCCACAAGTCCCTCGACCATCCGAAACTCTCCCTCCTGATTAGCTGAGACACAGCAGCGGTGTCATTGGTTTCCGCTGCTGTCAGTCAAAGTCAGTTAGCCAATCAGGGGAGATAGGGGGCAGGGCCAAACTGCAGCTTCGTGTCTGAATGGACACATGGAGCTGCAGCTCGGCTTGGGTGTCCCTACAGCAAGCTGTTTGCTGTGGGGGCACTCAACAGGAGGGAAGTGCCAGGAGCAGCGAAGTGGGACCTGAGAAGAGGATGATCTGGGCTGCTCTGTGCAAAACCAACTGCACAGTACAGGTAAGTATTACATGTTTTTTATTTAAAAAAAAAATGAGACTTTAAAGTCACTTTAACTACTTAAGGACAAGCCGCTGCAGTTGTACTGCAGCAATGTGGCTGCTTCCCGTGAATCATCATCAATGTATGTCGGCGATTTGTGGGCGCGCGTGTTCTTGCCGGGGCACACGTGTTCACCCACTGGCCAGCAGGGGAGCCAATCGGCGAATGGGGCAGACTCAATGTCCGCTGGCCACCCATGATCATTCCCTGCAGTGTCAGAATGGGGTTCTGCCTGTGTAAACAAGGCAAATCTCTGTTCTGATGAGGGAGATCATACAGATCCTGTCTTTCTGCTATGCAGGAAGATGGATCTGTGTGTTTCCCCAGTCACATAGTCCCCCATACAGTTAGTAAACATATTGAGGGAACACATTTAACCCTTTGATCACCCCTGATGTTAACCCCTTCCCTGCCAGTGTTATTGGTACAATAATGCCCTGTACACACGATAGGATTTTCCGACAACAAAATCCATGTTTTTTTTTCCAACGGATGTTGGCTCAAACTTGTCTTGCATACAGATGGTAACACAAATCATACACATGATCGGATTTTTCGACAACAAATGTTGGATGTGAGCTTGTTGGCTGAAAATCCGACTGTGTGTATGCTCCATCAAACATTTGTTGTCAGACTTTCTGCCAACAAATGTTGGTTAGCAGGTTCTCAAATTTTCTGCCAATAAAACTTTGTTGTCGGAATTTCTGATCGTGTGTACACAAGTCCGACACACAAAAGTTCACGCATGCTCGGAATTAAGCAGAAGGAGTGGCACTGACTATTGAACTCTCTTTTTCTTGGCTCATCATACCTTTTGTACTTCACCACGTTTTCACATTTGTAATTGTTGGCCAACATTTGTGTGACCGTGTGTATGCAAGACAAGTTGGAGCCAACAAACTTCAAACAAAATTCCATGGTTTTGTTGTCAGAAAGTCCGATCGTGTGTACAGGGCATTATTGGAGACAACAAGAAGTATCAGTTCCCTGAGGGTCTCTGAGGGGACACTGGAGCCTAGATCCATAGACTGGCAGAAGACAGTAGAGGCACTGCAGCAGAAGCTGATGTGATTCAGAGAGGCATAGGTTGACAATAGATAAAAGGGATGCAGAATACTCCAAGGACTTGGTAGGAACAAGACACTAAGCCCCTTAATTCAGGGAATTAATAGAAAGTGAGAGCACTATGGAAATGTTGAAGAACAGAATCTAAGGAGCAATCTGGTTTTCACTATAGCACCCCTTAAAGTGGTAGTAAACCGTTGGACATTTTTTTTCTTGTACCCTGCAAAGTAAAGGCATAATGTGCTAGTATGCATTGCATACTAGCACATTATGTTAAACTTACCTTAAAATTAAGCCCTTCCAACGCCCAGCTATCCCGCTGCTGCAGATGCTCCCATCTTCACCCATCTTTCTTCTGGGTTTGCGGACTCCAGCTGTGTGACTGGCCAGAGCCGCAATAATGTCACTCCCGTGCATGCGCGTGGGAGCCACAGTTTACAGCACAGGGCTCTGAGGGAATGGCCCGGGTGGATGTTCCTTCAGAGCGCATGCACCAGTGATGTCACTGGCTGCATGTATAGTAAATATCTCCTAAACAGTGCACGTGTAGGAGATATTTACACTACCTATAGGTAAGAATTATTATAGGCTTAGCTATAGGTAAAAGTCATGTATGGGAGTTTACCCCCACTTTAAAGTGTGATGGACTATATAGGAAGAAGGCTCCCCGTTTTCAGCCCTCTTACTCTCCTGAACATGTAACTACAGAGCTAGAAGCACAGGTACATTGGAAAGAATATTTGGGACTACTGGAGTGCTGGGATCACAGGATGATGTTGTATCATCTGCTTTAACCCCTTGGCCCCCAGAACGGTGCCCCTATTCACTTGAAGGGGGTTGAAAATGGCGGTCATAAAGCAAAAAGGGGTATAATTCCTGCCATGGCTCCAAAACAAAGCAGAGCAGACTTTCCGGCAGAAAAGGTCCAACGGAACGAGTCCGTCGGACATTCCGATTGTGTGTGGGCTTCATCGGACCATGTTTCAAATCTTTTTCGACAGACTCGAAAAAAAAGTTCGTCTGTATGCTAGTCCGACGGACCGAAAACGACGCAAGGGTAGCTATTGGCTACTAGCTATTGAACTTTCAAGTCCGTTTCATCGGAACTCCGTTGAAAAGTCCTTCGGAGTTCAGCCCGACGAGAAGTCCGCTCATGTATATGCTCATGTATATGCGGCATTACTGTATTTTTTATTGTTTGTTTAAAACAGTGTAATTATATGTACTCACATAATAAAATAACAGATAACTCAGTAAGTGAACTCAGCCATAGTTCAACATTCTCCAGACAGAAAGCATCATTTCGTCATCCAGGGTTGCCAACTGTCAGTAAATTCATTTCAGACAGTTCAGACAGTTTCTGAATTCTGTGTTTTTAGATCTCCTATAAACATTCACGAACGGATGTAAAAATCATGGATTTTACAAACTGTCTGTGAATTTACAGATTGCTCTGCTCCTGTAACTATTGCATCCTAAACCAGGACTTCAGTTGTTATGGTAGATCGGTGAAAGTTTTGAGTGACCGTGTAATGAAGACAGCATTTTAGAACTGGCCTTTAACTTTTCACTCCATGCTTTTTTTCTTGTTTTTTGTGTGAGGTCCCGCTTTTGGGGGGCCTCATGCTGTTTTTTTTACACTACCCCTGTTGTTTGTTTACATTCACTTGGTGGGTACCGGCTACCTAACAACCAGGAGGAAGCTGTCGCATTTAGCACTGGTAATAATACCACCGCTAAATGTTTCACTTTATACTGTAGCTGGAGGTTAACTTGGCCACACCTATTCATTTTCCAATTATATTTTTTCACCTGCTGGTTGAATGTTCTTAGCCTTTAGTGTTAGGCTACTTTCTCTGTTGGTGAATGTTAACTCTCAAGTTCAATTGTTCTCATAGATATTTTTCTCTTAGGATCAAGTGTTAATAAATGTTACATTCACCTGGCGAAAGGCAACAAGGAAGCTATTACACACATATTACAAACTTAATTATGTTATAATGTATATATACATTATGGATATTATTCATTACATTACATTACTCTAGCATAAATGTAGAGACATTCCCAAAGTGATATTTTTATAAATAGACCCCTATTTTTTAATGAACGCACACTTGCATGCATTAGTGTTTTATTTGACTGGAGTTCAATTTAAACCTACTAATTTCTTTCAATATCCACAAATGTACTTTAGTATGTATTCTTACATCTATAATTAAGACAAAAAAGTATGCATACATATGTGACAACAATAACTCTGCTTTAAGTTTACCTCACATACCAAGTCCCTGGCATCAAATGTTCATAACTACTGATACAAAATAATTTTTTTAAGAGTCAATGTATTTTATAGGCATTTATAGGCATTGCTTTAACTGGTTGACTGCTTGTATGACTTCTGATACTATTTTCTAAACTTTTAGAAGACCTGCCTCTATATTTTAATGTGCATACATAATCAATTAGTTTATGGTGCTCAAATTTTACATTACATTGTGAAATACAAAATCCCAAGTGTTAAATATCCATATATTGAAGCCTGCACATTTGTATGGGAAAGATTAACATTCAAGTGAAAGAATTAACCTGTCTGCCTCTTCTCTCCAGAGGGAGTTTTATTATTCAGATTTATTCATTACAAGACTTACTTTTTCATGTCTGCTCTATTTGCTTTCATTAAATGTTTGGCATTAAACTCCTTTTATTAGATTTCTGATGGAAAACATTGAGTGCTGTTAAAGGAACCTAATATATTCTCATCAATATAAATGATGCATTTTTTGTAACAAGAAATTAGGAGTGATTTAAAACTGGAAGAACAATTTAGGTTTAGTCATTTAATATGCTCCTTGTACTGGATATTGCATATCATATGAGAAGACAATCAGCTTCCTTTATCATACAGATCCTATCATAAAGATAAAGTGTAACATAAAGCTGAATTTCAGTGTTTTCAGTTTTCTACTTCAGACAAATTTGCAAATATTTATAAAACACTGACTGTATGATACCATATCATAATTTTCGTCCTTAATTATAAAAATTCCTTAGTATTATTATTATTATTATTGTTATTATTATTATTTATATATTATCATCATGATAATTATAGAGTTAAGATAAGTAGATAAGTACAAAGAGAAACAATGATGGTATTATATAATAGCTCAACCAATGAGGGCTATTGCTACTGTATAATGAACATCATTAATGCACATTGCCCTGTTCTATAGAAAAAAAAATACAGTGTTATTGATGTTTTTCTATTTTGTTTTAATATACCATCAGTGGCAGGTATGTGCCCTGCCACGGTGTGAAAAAAATGAATGACTAAGGATTCTCATTCAGGCAGGTTGAGGGGCTCCAGGAAATTGTTATCATTCAGAGGAAACTGACTTTTCAGTTCCCTCATCAGTTGGTAAAAGCTGTTTTAGGACCTGGGGCCTGGCAATTTCTTAGAGATCTGGGTGGGATGAAATTTCCAATCCTAGGTCCTTGTTATGAGAACCACCAGCACTAGGGATGAGCTGAACACCCCCCTGTTCGGTTCGCACCAGAACATGCGAACAGGAAAAAAGTTCGTTCGAACACGCGAACACCGTTAAAGTCTATGGGACACGAACATGAATAATCAAAAGTGCTAATTTTAAAGGCTAATATGCAAGTTATTGTCATAAAAAGTGTTTGCCTGCCCCAGGGGACATGGATCAATGCAAAATTTTTTTTTAAAAACGGCCGTTTTTTCAGGAGCAGTGATTTTAATAATGCTTAAAGTCAAACAATAAATGTGTAATATCCCTTTAAATTTCGTACCTGGGGGGTGTCTATAGTATGCCTGTAAAGGGGCGCATGTTTCCTGTGTTTAGAACAGTCTGACAGCAAAATGACATTTTGAAGGAAAAAACTCATTTAAAACTACCGCGGCTATTGCATTGCCGACAATACACATAGAAGTTCATTGATAAAAACGGCATGGGAATTCCCCAAAGGGGAACCCCGAACCAAAATTAAAAAAAAAAAAAAAAAGACGTAGGAGTCCCCCTAAATTCTATACCAGGCCCTTCAGGTCTGATATGGATATTAAGGGGAACCCCGGCCAAAATTTAAAAAAAAAATGACGTGGGGTTCCCCCTAAATTCCATACCAGACCCTTCAGGTCTGGTATGGATTTTAAGGGGAACCCCGCGCCAAAAAAAAAAAAAAAAAACGGCGTGGGGTCCCCCCAAAAATCCATACCAGACCCTTATCCGAACACGCAACCTGGCAGGCCGCAGGAAAAGAGGGGGGGACGAGAGTGCGGCCCCCCCTCCTGAACCGTACCAGGCCACATGCCCTCATTATTGGGAGGGTGCTTTGGGGTAGCCCCTCAAAACACCTTGTCCCCATGTTGATGAGGACAAGGGCCTCATCCCCACAACCCTGGCCGGTGGTTGTGGGGGTCTGCGGGCGGGGGCTTATCGGAATCTGGAAGCCCCCTTTAACAAGGGGACCCCCAGATCCCGGCCCCCCCCTGTGTGAAATGGTAAGGGGGTACAAAAGTACCCCTACCATTTCACTAAAAAACTGTCAAAACTGTCAAAAATGTTAAAAATGACAAGAGACAGTTTTTGACAATTCCTTTATTTAAATACTTCTTCTTTCTTCTATCTTCCTTCATCTTCTGGTTCTTATGGTTCTTCTGGCTCTTCTGGTTCTTCCTCCGGCGTTCTCGTCCAGCATCTCCTCCGCGGCGTCTTCTATCTTCTTCTCCTCGGGCCGCTCCGCACCCATGGCATGGGGGGAGGCTCCCGCTCTTCTCTTCATCTTCTTCATCTTCTTCTCTTCTTCTTTTCTTCTCCTTCTCTTCTTCATTTTCTTCTCCGGGCCGCTCCGCACCCATGCTGGCATGGAGGGAGGCTCCCGCTGTGTGACGGCGCTCCTCGTCTGACAGTTCTTAAATAACGGGGGCGGGGCCAACCGGTGACCCCGCCCCCCTCTGACGCACGGGACATGACGGGACTTCCCTGTGGCATTCCCCGTGACGTCACAGGGAAGTCCCGTCAAGTCACCGTGCGTTAGAGGGGGGCGGGGTCACCGGGTGACCCCGCCCCCCGTTATTTAAGAACTGTCAGACGAGGAGCGCCATCACACAGCGGGAGCCTCCCTCCATGCCAGCATGGGTGCGGAGCGGCCCGGAGAAGAAAATGAAGAAGAGAAGAAGAGAAGAAGGGAAGAAAAGAAGAAGAGAAGAAGATGAAGAAGATGAAGAGAAGAGCGGGAGCCTCCCCCCATGCCATGGGTGCGGAGCGGCCCGAGGAGAAGAAGATAGAAGATGCCGTGGAGGAGATGCTGGATGAGAACGCCGGAGGAAGAACCAGAAGAACCAGAAGAACCAGAAGATAAAGGAAGATAGAAGAAAGAAGAAGTATTTAAATAAAGGAATTGTCAAAAACTTTCTCTTGTCATTTTTAACATTTTTGACAGTTTTTTAGTGAAATGGTAGGGGTACTTTTGTACCCCCTTACCATTTCAAATAGGGGGGGCGGGATCTGGGGGTCCCCTTGTTAAAGGGGGCTTCCAGATTCCGATAAGCCCCCCGCCCGCAGACCCCCACAACCACCGGCCAGGGTTGTGGGGATGAGGCCCTTGTCCTCATCAACATGGGGACAAGGTGTTTTGGGGGGCTACCCCAAAGCACCCTCCCAATGTTGAGGGCATGTGGCCTGGTACGGTTCACGAGGGGGGGGGCCGCACTCTCGCCCCCCCTCTTTTCCTGCGGCCTGCCAGGTTGCGTGCTCGGATAAGGGTCTGGTATGGATTTTTGGGGGGACCCCACGCCATTTTTTTTTTTTTTTGGCGCGGGGTTCCCCTTAAAATCTATACCAGACCTGAAGGGTCTGGTATGGAATTTAGGGGGAACCCCACGTCATTTTTTTTTAAAATTTTGGCCAGGGTTCCCCTTAATATCCATATCAGACCTGAAGGGCCTGGTATGGAATTTAGGGGGACTCCTACGTCTTTTTTTTTTTTTAAATTTTGGTTCGGGGTTCCCCTTTGGGGAATTCCCATGCCGTTTTTATCAATGAACTTCTATGTGTATTGTCGGCAATGCAATAGCCGCGGTAGTTTTAAATGAGTTTTTTCCTTCAAAATGTCATTTTGCTGTCAGACTGTTCTAAACACAGGAAACATGCGCCCCTTTACAGGCATACTATAGACACCCCCCAGGTATGAAATTTAAAGGGATATTACACTTTTATTGTTTGACTTTAAGCATCATTAAAATCACTGCTCCTGAAAAAACGGCCGTTTTTAAAAAATCTTTTTGCATTGATCCATGTCCCCTGGGGCAGGACCCAGGTCCCCAAACACTTTTTATGACAATAACTTGCATATTAGCCTTTAAAATTAGCACTTTTGATTTCTCCCATAGACTTTTAAAGGGTGTTCTGCGGCATTCGAATTTGCCGCGAACACCCCAAATTGTTCGCTGTTCGGCGAACTTGCGAACAGCCAATGTTCGAGTCGAACATGAGTTTGACTCGAACTCGAAGCTCATCCCTAACCAGCACACTAATTGAGCAGTCGTGTGCTGGGCTTTTAAGAGAGACCTGACTAATCTTCTGGGTTTTACCCCGGAAGGCAGAGGAAGTCTTTGCCCAGGAGTCAGGAGGGCTCCACCTAGAAGAGACAGGTGGGAGCCAGAACAACAAGGAGCTGCAAGTTATGTGCACAGAGTTATGTATGAACACTGTCTGTAGGAGGCAGTCAAAGGACCTAAATGGTAAAGCCAGAGGAAGAGTACGGTATGTGTAAACCAAGAGGCTGAATGCTATTTGTTATTTGATAGGAGAGCAATGTTGAATACCTTTGCAAGGGATACTCATGTTTTGTTTTATGAACTTTTTAATAAAAATGGGCAAGAAAAGCCCTTATAATGAATAATTCAGTGAGTGGATGTGTCATTAAAGTGTTACATTGTTTAATTTACATTATCCCTTCAATTTCTGTATGTGGATGATGGCACTGTAATTATTCTAATTTAAAAAAAACTTTTTTCCTAAGTGATATACAGCTGTCACATGACTGCATGTCTGCAGGGAAACATAAGCAGGGGGAGCTTCTAGTCATCTACTGCTGGTTACATGTTAAATAAAAGAAAACAGCCTTTGGAATACAGAATAAAAATAAATAATAATATAAATAAATGGTTATAAATTGTCATATAAATATATATTTGAAATCAAATCTTTATTATTTTTTGGCAATAACATGATGTTGGCGGATTTCTGTCAGTCACAGGCTGTGTCACGCCCCCTCCAGCCTGCCTCTTATAATAACTTGGAGGTGAATCCTCCATGAATCTTCATGTAATACCCCACCCCCATTGCTTTTAGCTGGTTAGTGGGCATGGAGGAGAAGGAAGAGAGTGGACTGTCATTTGACTGTGTATATGCCCACATGTGTGACTCTATAGTCACTTGGGCTGCTCGGGTGTGATAGGGAGGAAATGCTCAGCATAGAAACGCACTGAAAACTGAGCATGTGCAGAGTTGTCACCACAGCTGCAAAATCCCTAGCTGAGGTGGGGACATTGACAAAAGGTGGAGATAGAGAGCAGCAGGATCAACTAGGTTTTTTGCAGATTACAGAAAACTAATTTCTTAGTGACTGAGTATGAACAGCATGTATAAAACTATTTATTGATAGTTTTTTATGATGTGGGTTTAGTGACATGGTAAAGTTTTACCAATTGAGCAAGTTCTCACACTTCTTAAAGATGAATGCGTAAAAAATTATAGAACAAAAAAATATCCTGAGGGATCTCTCAAAATGTTTTTCTAAGGTCTTCCTTTGCTAAAAACCTTACTATGTCTTAATTTATTTTTTTGTCCCACCAACCATGCCAGTACAGTTTAAATGATTTTAAATCATTTGACTTACCATATCAAAATTGCTGTTCAGAATGATCACACTTCCCTTACCACTGTATCTGATGACATTCTATACATATTGTGACATGGAGATGTTTAGCTCAGTGGTGGATGCATTTATTAGTGAAATCCAAGTAATACGGAACTGTGTTTTTAAGGGCCTGGTAGCCCACTTTTATTAACTGCTTGCCGACCGCCTCACATACATTTACGTCAGCAGAAGGGCTCGTACAGGCAAAATCACGTTCCTGTACGTTGCCCTTTAAGAGGCAGCCAGCGGCTACGCGCGCGTGCGCCCGCGGCAAGCTCCGTGAGTCAGGTCGCGGGTCCCACAGACTCGATTGCCGCGGGCATACCCACGATCGCCTCACGGAGAGGACGAACGGGGAGATGCTGTTGTAAACAGCATCTCCCCGTTCTGCCTAGTGGCAGTGTCACTCGATCTCTGCTCCCTGTCATCGGAGCAGAGATCAGTGACATCACACTTACAGCCCATCCCCCTGACAGTTAGTAATCACTCCCTAGTACTGATTTAACCCCTCCCCGCCCCCTAGTGGTTAACCCCTTCACTGCCAGTGTCATTTATACAGGAATCAATGCATTTTTATAGCACTGATTGCTGTATAAATGACAATGGTCCCAAAAATGTGTCAAAAATGTCCGATGTGTCTGCCATAATGTTGCAGTCACGATAAAAATCGCTGATCGCTGCCATTAAAAAAAAAAAAATTTAAATAAAAATGCCAAAAAACGTTCCCCTATTTTGTAAACGCTATAACTTTTGTGCAAACCGATCAATAATCGCTTATTGTGATATTTTTTACCAAAAATATGTAGAAGAATACGTATCGGCCTAAACTGAGGTAAAAAATTGTTTTTTTATATATTTTTGGGGGATATTTATTATAAAAAGTAAAAGTGTTTTTTTCAAAATTGTCGCTCTATTTTTGTTTATAGTGCAAAAAATAAAAACCACAGAGGTGATCAAATACCACCAAAAGAAAGCTCTATTTGAGGGAAAAAAAGGACGTCAATTTTGTTTGGGTGCACCGTCGCACACCCGCGCAATTGTCAGTTAAAGCGACGCAGTGCCGAATCGCAAAAAGTGCTCTGGTCAGAAAGGGGGTAAATTCTTCTGGGGCTGAAGTGGTTAAAAGGGAAAATGGAGTGTACACAAAACATACTGTTTCGCACACAGGGGTTCTTCTCCAGCAAAAAATACAAATTAAAAATGCTAGCCCATCTGGCAACTGTCTTAAGCAGTACGTCTGCTTTTTCCACGCAGACCACAGGTTCTTCAATGCAGACAGTTTCACTCTAATGCACACAGCTCCTCTGGCCTCAGTGCTCAGGCTTTTATCTGTCTCTTGAATTCAGTCATGCTCTGGTTGCTCCATTCAGCCTCGCTGGCTCCTGGGCAAGACCTCCTGTCTCTCTTGGGTGAAGCCCTGAGCTATTCCCAAACCTTCATTATAAGGGTTGTGTTACATATAGTGGGGACGGAAAGTATTCAGACCCCCTTAAATTTTTCACTCTTTGTTATATTGCAGCCATTTGCTAAAATAATTTAAGCTCATTTTTTTCCTCATTAATGTACACACAGCACCCCATATTGACAGAAAAACACAGAATTGTTGACATTTTTGCAGATTTATTAAAAAAAATAAAAACTGAAATATCACATAGTCCTAAGTATTCAGACCCTTTGCTCAGTATTTAGTAGGAGCACCCTTTTGATCTAATACAGCCATGAGTCTTTTGGGGAGAGATGCAACAAGTTTTTCACACCTGGATTTGGGGATCCTCTGCCATTCCTCCTTGCAGTTCTGTCAGGTTGGATGGTAAACGTTGGTGGACAGCCATTTTTAGGTCTCTCCAGAGATGCTCAATTGGGTTTAAGTCAGGGTTCTGGCTGGGCCATTCAAGAACAGTCACGGAGTTGTTGTGAAGCCACTCCTTTGGTATTTTAGCTGTGTGCTTAGGGTCATTGTCTTGTTGGAAGGTAAACCTTCAGCCCAGTCTGAAGTCCTGAGCACACTGGAGAAGGTTTTCGTCAAGGATTTCCCTGTACTTGGCTGCATTCATCTTTCCCTCTATTGCAAGCAGTCGTCCTGTCCCTGAAGCTGAAAAACACCCCCACAGCATGATGCTGCCACCACCATGCTTCACTGTTGGGATTGTATTGGACAGGTGATGAGCAGTGCCTGCATTTCTCCACACATACCACTTAGAATTAAGGCCAAAAAGTTCTATCTCGGTCTCATGAGATCAGAGAATCTTATTTCTCACCATCTTGGAGTCCTTCGGGTGTTTTTTTTTTAGCAAACTCCATGCCTGCTTTCATGTCTTGCGCTGAGGAGAGGCTTCTGTCGGGCCACTCTGCCATAAAGCCCCGACTGGTGGAGGGCTGCAGTGATGGTTGACTTTCTACAAGTTTCTCCCATCTCCTGACTGCATCTCTGGAGCTAAGCCATAGTGATATTTGGGTTTTTCTTTACCTCTCACCAAGGCTCTTCTCCCCTGATAGCTCAGTTTGGCCAGACAGCCAGCTCTAGGAAGGGTTTTGGTCATCCCAAACATCTTCCATTTAAGGATTATGGAGGCCACTGTGCTCTTAGGAACCTTAAGTGCAGCAGAAATGTTTTTGTAACTTTGGCCAGATCTGTGCCTTTCCACAATTCTGTCTCTGAGCTCTTCAGGCAGTTCCTTTGACCTCATGATTCTCATTTGCTCTGACATGCACTGTGAGCTGTAAGGTCTTATATAGACAGGTGTGTTGCTTTCCTAATCAAGTCTAATCAGTATAATCAAACACAGCTGGACTCAAATGAAGGTGAAGAACCATCTCAAGGATGATCAGAAGAAATAGACAGCACCTGAGTTAAATATATGAGTGCCACAGCAAAGGGTCTGAATATTTTGGACCATGTGATATTTCAGTTTTTCTTTTTTAATAAATCTGAAAAAATGTCAACAATTCTGTGTTTTGCTGTCAATATGGGGTGCTGTGTGTACATTAATGAGGAAAAAAATGAACTTAAATGATTTTAGCAAATGGTTGCAATATAACAAAGAGTGAAACATTTAAGAGCATCTGAATACTTTCTGTCCCCACTGTAGGTTGAAAAAGACACAAGTCCATCTAGTTCAACCAATAAAAGAAAAAAACAAATCATACAATCCCATATACACAATCCTATACCCACAGTTGATCCAGATGAAGGCAAAAAAAAAAACAGTAAAGCATGATCCAATTTACAACAGCAGGGGAAAAATTCTCTCCTGATCCAGAGAGGCAATCGTATGTTCCATGGATCAACTTTACCTCTACATGTTAGTATCCAGTTATATTATGTACATTTAGGAAAGAATCCAAGCCTTTTTAAAGCAATCTACTTACCTGGCAAGAACCAGCTCTTGAGGGAGTCTATTCTACATTTTCACAGCTCTTACTGTGAAGAAAGCTTTACGTATTTGGAGACAGAATCTCTTTTCCTCTAGACGTAAAGAAAGCCCCCTTGTCCTCTGTAAAGTGAATAACTCAACACCAAGTTCACTATATGGACCCCTTATGTATTTTTACATGTTGATCATATCCCCCCTAATATCCTCTTCTCAGGAGAAAAACAATTCAGTTCTTCTAATCTATCCTCATAGCTGAGCTTCTCTGTGCCTCTTATCAGTTTGGTTGCACTTTCTCCAGTTCCCCAATATCCTTTTTGAGAACTGGTGCCCAAAACTGAACTGCATATTCCAGATAAGGTTTTACTAATGATTTGTACAGGGGCAAAATTCTCTCTCTCTCTCTCTCTCTCTCTGGAGTCCATACCTCTCTTAATAAAGTTCTTAATAAAGATGTTTTTAATAAAGGACTTTGCTCACTTTGGAAACTGCAGCTTGGCGTTGCATGCTATTATTAAGCTTATAATCTACCAAAACCCCCAGATCCTTCTCCACCATTAATTCCCCCAGTTGTACTCCCCCTAGTATGTATGATGCATGCATAGTCTTAGCCTCAAGTGCATAACTTTACATTTATCAACATTAAACCTCATTTGCCACATAGTTGCCCAATTAAAGTGCATTGAGGTCGGCTTGCAAGTTGGAGACATCACGTTATTCCACTGCATAGCTTGGTGTCATCTGCAAAGACATTAACCAGGTACTCTCTGAATTCTATCTTTAAGCCAGTTTTCTATCCATTTACGAACTGATCTTTCCAAGCTTGTAGACTTTACCTTTACACATTAGCCATGTGTGGGGAACTGTGTCAAACGCTTTTGCAAAATCCAAGTATACTACGTCCACAGCCACCCCTCTGTCCAAGGTTTTATTTACCTCCTCATAAAAAGAAATTAGATTTCTTTGACAGCTTCTGTCTTTTATGTAGGGATGAGCCGAACACCCCCGGTTCGGTTCGCCCCAGAACCTGCAAACGGACCGAAAATTTGCACGAACGTTAGAACCCCATTGACGTCTATGGGACTCGAACGTTCAAAATTTTTAAAGGCTAATTTTCATGTTATTGTCCTAAAAAGGGTTTGGGGACCCGGGTCCTGCCCCAGGGGACATGTATCAATGCAAAAAAAACTTTTAAAAACTACAGTTTTTTCAGGAGCAGTGATTTTAATGATGCTTAAAGTAAAAAAAAAAGTGAAATATTCCTTTAAATATTGTACCTGGGGGGGTGTATATAGTATCCCTGTAAAGTGGCACGTGTTCCCCGTGCTTAGAACAGTCCAACACAAAATGACATATTTTAAGGAAAAAAAGTCAAACGGCATGGGTACCCTCCAGTCCATTACTAGGCCCTTTGGGTCCTGTATGGATATTAAGGGGAACCCCGCACCCAAATTAAAAAAAGGAAAGGCATGGGGCCCCAAGGCCCTATATACTCTGAACAGCAGTATACAGGCGGTGCAAACAAGACAGGGACTGTAGGTTTGTTGTTAAATAGAATCTGTTTGTAATTTTGTACTGGTACATTTTTAAAGTGTAGCTCCAGCCAAAAAATCTGTTTTTAAGCTTTTTGGAAAACATAGGGAAGGGGTATCACCCCTGTGACATTTGTTTTGCTGTCTGTGCTCCTCTTCAGAAGATTTCACCTCACTTTTTGTCCCAATGACAAATGTTTTTCGAAAATTTGGGGTTTTTAGTGAAACAAGGATTGGTGATAAAGCATCAGTGGAAAGGAGAAAAGTTTTTCCCATATTAACTCTTAAAGGAGAGAATTTCCCTTCCTATGGGGTAGATTTCATCTCACTTCCTGTTGTCTCCTTCCGTTTGCAAGTAGGAGTCGTTTGTAAGTTGGATGTTTGAAAGTAAGGGCCTGCCCTATATACTCAGCAGAAATTTGGGCCTTAGGTATTGTTGTGGCCTCAACACTGTAAGCCCTCACAGGGCCCTGCTGTGAAATATTAGATCAAGAATTGTAATTACATGCCCCTGTTAAACAGGGCCAGAAAAATTGGGCCTTTGGTGATGGTGGTGGTGGTGCTGGTGCCACAACACTGTAAGTCCTCACAGTTACTCTTGGTGGGCGCTGGAATGGGCCCTGCTGTGAAATATTAGATCAAGAATTGTAATTACATGCCCCTGTTGAACAGGGGCTGAAAAATTGGGCCTTTGGTGGTGGTGGTGGTGCTGGTGCCACAACACTGTAAGTCCTCACAGTTAGTCTTGGTGGGCGCAGAAACGTGCCCTGCTATGAAATATTCAATCAAGAATTATAATTACATGCCCCTGTTGAACAGGGCCAGAAAAATTGGGCCTTTGGTGGTGGTGGTGCTGGTGGCACAACACTGTAAGTCCTCACAGTTAATCTTGGTGGGTGCAGAAACGGGCCCTGTTGTGAAATATTCGATCAAGAATTGTAATTACATGCCCCTGTTGAACAGGGGCTAAAAATTGGGCCTTTGGTGGTTGTGGTGGTGTTGGTGCCACAACACTGTAAGTCCTCACAGTTAATCTTGGTGGGCGCAGAAACGGGCCCTGCTGTGAAATATTAGATCAAGAATTCTAATTACATGTCCCTGTTGAACAGGGGCTGAAAAATTGGGCCTTAGGCACTGGTGCTGGTGCCACAACACTGCAACCCCTCACAGATACTCTAGTTGGAGCGCAGGAACTAGCCCTACTGCAAAGAATTGCATCAAAAATTGTAATTACATGCCCCTGTTAAACAGGGGCTTAAAAATTGGGCCTTAGGCACTGGTGGTGGCGCCCAGAACCAAAAATGTTCTTACAAGCTATCAGCATGATCATTGAGAAGGAAGAAGATAATTACTCAGCATTAGGGATGAGCTTTGTGTTCGAGTCGAACCCATGTACGAGTCGAATCCATGTTCGCCGAATTGCGAACGATATTGGCCGTTCTCGCCAAATTCGTGTGGCGCGTCACGGCCCATAATTCGCTGCGGCATCGCAGTGCATTGGTGGCTGATGATTGGCCAAGCATGCACTATGACCCGCATGCTTGGCCAATCACAGCGCCGTCGGTAGAGAGAGCTGTAATTGGCCAATGCCAGGGTGGCTTTGGCCAATTATGGCTCAGGGGGTTTAGAACACGCCCCACACTATATAAGGCTGCATGCACGGCGGTCCTGTGTAGTGTGTTCCGGCGTACTGAGAGATAGAGAGAGAGAGACAGTGTCATTTCATTTGAGTTAGCTAGATTAGGCAGGACAGCCAGTGAGTTAGCTGCACTTACAGTGTATTGTGTATATATATGCCTCCCAGGTGTTGCATATATATATATATATACACACTGTATTCAGTTTAGCTAGATCTGTTCCTGTTATCTTCCTACTGACAGGCAGACTTGTCTTGTTACAGTATTTACAGCTACTTGAAAAAAATTGCTGGTGTTCTTTTGATCCTATTAGTACCACAGTCAGGCAGCTAGACTATTTACAGTTAGTGTAGTGCGTCCTGCTCACAGTGTTCAGCTAAAGCTACAAGTTAGTGTAATGAGACCTCTGCACAGTGTTCAGCTAAAGCTACAAGTTAGTATAGTGCGTCCTGCTCACAGTGTTCAGCTAAAACTACAAGTTAATGTAGTGCGACCTCTGCACATTGTTCAGCTAAAGCTACAAGTTAGTGTAGTGAGACCTCTGCACAGCGTTCAGCTAAAGCTACAAGTTAGTGTAGTGCGTCCTCCTCACAGTGTTCAGCTAAAACTACAAGTTAGTGTAGTGAGACCTCTGCACAGTGTTCAGCTAAAGCTACAAGTTAGTGTAGTGTGTCCTGCTCACAGTGTTCAGCTAAAACTACAAGTTAGTGTAGTGAGACCTCTGCACAGTGTTCAGCTAAAGCTACAAGTTAGTGTAATGTGTCCTGCTCACAGTGTTCAGCTAAAACTACAAGTTAGTGTAGTGAGACCTCTGCACAGTGTTCAGCTAAAGCTACAAGTTAGTGTAGTGCGTCCTGCTCACAGTGTTCAATTAAAACTACAAGTTAGTGTAGTGAGACCTCTGCACAGTGTTCAGCTAAAGCTACAAGTCAGTGTAATGTGTCCTGCTCACAGTGTTCAGCTAAAACTACAAGTTAGTGTAGTGAGACCTCTGCACAGTGTTCAGCTAAAGCTACAAGTTAGTGTAGTGCGTCCTGCTCACAGTGTTCAATTAAAACTACAAGTTAGTGTAGTGAGACCTCTGCACAGTGTTCAGCTAAAGCTACAAGTCAGTGTAATGTGTCCTGCTCACAGTGTTCAGCTAAAACTACAAGTTAGTGTAGTGAGACCTCTGCACAGTGTTCAGCTAAAGCTACAAGTTAGTGTAGTGCGTCCTGCTCACAGTGTTCATCTAAAGTTATGAAGGGTAATGGATACTTGTGCGCACACCAAATAAAAACAAAT
Source organism: Lithobates clamitans (assembly GCA_037952925.1). Taxonomy (NCBI): domain Eukaryota; kingdom Metazoa; phylum Chordata; class Amphibia; order Anura; family Ranidae; genus Lithobates; species Lithobates clamitans. Next base: position 5,032,823 of record JBBGZY010000510.1, read on the forward strand.
AAACAAATAAAAAGAAAAATAAAGATAAATATATCCACTAAAAATATATAAAATCAGACTCAGCAAAGTAGGAAAGAGTAGCTGCCACAAATAATAGTGTTCACTCACCAAAAAACAAATGATTTAAAAAGAAAAATTTGCGGCGCTTTACCAAATAGGCAAAATAATGGGACGCCAAAGAATGTACAACACTATCCTACCAGGAAGATAAAAATAAAATTAAAATTAAAATAAAAAAATCCCAGGTATAAAGGCGGAGGGATAAGTGATGCGTTAATACTTACTAGTGACTCAAAAGAAGGTAATTAAATGTAACATGAAACTAATAACCAAACCAGGAGATAAAGCTCCAGGTAAAGGTCAGGTTCATAACAATTGATTTTCCACCACTTTTGTGCAACCAAGGATCACGCCAAACCACTGTTGCATCAAAAAGTGAGGCTAATTGTGAACTAAGTAACTGGGATCCAAATAATTAATAGCCGTTTCTATATAAAATCCCTAATAACATCAAAAACAATATACAAGCCCGTGAGTGTGAAATTAATTAGATCCATACACTTCAACATCAATGAATTCTTCAAATTCCACCACTCTAATGCCCCGTACACACGGTCGGATTTTCCGATGGACAATGTCCGATCGGAGCGTGTTGTCGGAAATTCCGACCGTGTGTGGGTGCCATCGGACATTTTCCATCTGATTTTCCGACACACAAAGTTGGACAGCAGGAGATAAAATTTTCCGACAACAAAATCCGATCGCGTCAATTCCGACCGTGTGTGGCCTGTTCCGACGCACAAAGTGCCACGCATGCTCAGAAGAAATTCCGACACGGGACAGCTCGTTCTGGTAAACTTAGCGTTCGCAATGGATACAGCACTTTCGTCACGCTGCAATGTTAAAAATGGTTTAATACAGCGCACTCTCTTCTTTATAATGTGACAAGAATTAAGTCGTTTTGCTGCTCATATTCACACACACTTCTCACAAAGTTTGATTTGTGTTTTTTTAGTGGGATTCCCTCAATATATTGTTATTAGTTGTCACATCTGACAGTTTTATATTTTTTTTGGATTTTTTTTTGGTTTTTAAGCCTTTTTTTTTCTTTAATGTTTGGATTTTTTCCAAGGCTGATCTTTGTTCAATGTTATTTTTATTTTTACTCCAGAATATTTTTGTGTGTGTTTTGTGTGGCAAGTTACCCCAACACCATTGATATCTTTTATTATTTAATCTCCATGAGATTTTTTGTTGTTGGTGTCCCTTGTTCATTTCACATTGTATATTAGAAATGTCCCTGAATCCTCACAAACAAACCATCATTTTTGAAGTAAAACACATAGGAGAGTATAATTCAAAACAAAAATCCTTTATTAAGGGCTCAGAACCAAACAAAGAGGAAGGCAACACTGGATCAACATAAGAAATTAGTGAAGCCTGGGACCCCCACGGCAGACATCAATTCTTAAACCTCAAAATTGGTGGCCTGAGGAGTCCATATATAAGGGAGGGCAGTCTGGTCCGGGATTCACAGAGACTCGGATAGCAGCAGATGACATCAGTGTCCCCAGGCTGTGGTACCACAAGAGGCTGCATCTTTTGGCCGACCAGACTGGATCCAGGGCAATCACTTTCTGGTCTTCCTTTCACACTTCCTTCCCGGCTGTGGCTGTGCAGTAGGAGATGTGGCAGGAGGAGGAGTAGGACCTGGAGGAGGAGGAGGACTGGGAGGACCTGGAGGAGGACTGGGAGGACCTGGAGGAGAGGGAGGAGGAGGAGGAGGACCATCCCAAAGCTGTGTGTGAGGTGTAAGTTGGCCCCTCACACCTTTCTCCAGAGCCTCTGATATGAGGGCCTGACACATGGCTTGTTGGCCCTCCTCCATCCTCTGCATTTTATAGGCAATGAATGCCGCAAGGTTCTCCTGCATGGTGTGGGGTGCTCCCAGGACCTCTGTAGCCCTCCAAAAAAATCTGATAGCCGCCTCCTCTAGGCTACTCCTCCTGCTGCCACTTTCTGTTTTCAGGGTGGGTGGAGGGACCTGCAGATCAGCCACCTCCTGGCTGAGACTTCCCTGTGTATGAAAAAGGGACATGGTTTTAGTTTTTGCATCATCAATCACAATCATAAATTAGTACTCCCAACTAACATCTAGTTAACATCATTGATTGGACAAGCAGAAATATTTAGAGGAATGCTATACCTGGCTCAATCTGGGCTCCTCCACATATGGCCTGGAAGGCCCAGGTTATGCATCAGAAGCCTCAGCCGGGGGGGAAGGAAGCGTGGAAGGAAGACTGGAGAGTGATGACCTGGGTTCAGTCTGGCCTGCCAGAAAATGCAGCCTGTCATAGTACAACATCCTGGGGACATAGATGTCATCTGCTGCTCCGGATCTGTGTGAATCCAGGACTTTCTTGCGCTCCCTCAGATATGTGCTCCTCAGGCAACCAATTAAGATCTTTAAATAAGTGATGTCTGCCGTGGGGATCACCTGCTTCACAATTTCACACAATTGCTCCAGTGCTGCCTTCCTCTTTGCTTGGTTTTTGAAATGTGGGTGGGCAATCTCCCACAGACAGGGCAGATCCCTTAGCATATCAATGAATAGTGACATGAAGTCAGTATCTCTCATTAAAATATCCATGTTCACTGCAAGACACAACACAAGACAAAGCCTAATGTCAGACCAAACTCTCCTAATCTTGTTACAATATAGGCCTCAATCTAGAAGCAGTATAGGCCCAAGTTTGTCTCTTACCTTCGTTCTTACGATCGGCACGTCCAATGCTCCTTCCTCCGCTCACAGATCGTACGTAATACGCACGCGTGTTACGCTTTATACACACTGCGCATGTGTGTAACTCCGCCCGCCCCTGACGTTCTTTCTATTCTATTCCCCGCCCCTTTTCGTTCGGCGCAGTGGGGGAAGAACATGATGGCGGAGTCACACCAGGTGCGTGCTAATTGTAGCAACGAGGAGGAGGAGGAAAGCCCGGATCCAGGCACGTCCCGATCCAGAAGGAGACGTTTTAAGGCCACAAATATGTCGTTTGGGGAGATGTTGGAGATGGTCGACATCATGAGGAAGTCCGACTATGATGGAAAATATGGGCCTTACCCCAACCCGAACATCCGAAAGGCCAAGATCATGGCGAAAGTGGTCAGGAGTCTCGAGCGGAATTTCGGGGTACGAAGATCAAAAGATCAGCTCAGGAAGCGGTGGTCGGACCTGAAGTTGAGAGAGCCGGAGCAGTACTGAAAGATCCGGAGAGTGCTGCAAAAAAGTAAGTAGTTGTGCTGTGTTTCTATTCTTTCTGGCTTTATTCCGTTCGTTCTGCTCCATATGCTTTTATTAATTGTAACGTTTAAAAAGGTCAACTTTAATGTTCATGGGCCCATTATTCGTTCGTATCAAACATTTTTCGTTCGGCCTCTAGAACACCATTGTTTAGGCCATATGCATTTTCCCACATTTTTTTGGGGCCTACTTGGATGCCAAATATTTGTTTAGGTAGATGGGTTTGTTACTAGAATGAAATGCAAACTAGATTGTGTGTAAGGAGAGGACACTGAGCAGCTGTTTTCACATCTGGACACTGGAGCACTAGTGTGGGACCCCAGAACACCATTTTTATTAGGGGGGGCACACAGGTGCTCCAGTGTATACTATAGGGGGGGTTACATATGTGAAGCTTGTACCAAACAGGTAAAGTATTGCAGCTTGACAAAGGGCAATAAAAAAAAGACATCTTTGAACTAGGCTAAAATAGACAATTGTACCCCACTTCCAAGCAATGTTTCCTATTTCTATAGTTTTGCCATCAAATATCTGTGTGCTAATTATACCATTTTTGTTTTACATAGGGGAGAAAAGACTCGGACACTCCTCATCCCAGGAGAACACAGACCCCCCCCCTCTGGAAGAAGGGGAACTACCCCAAACACAAGATGCTGAGCAGGAGGAAGAAGAAGATGTGGTGGAGATTGGCACCACAAGAGGTGAGTGTCTGCGACCACAGACTCAGGTAAAAGAGATGGCTGGTGGCAGATTTTTGAGACCTTTTTTTTTGTTCTTTATCTCTTTTTAGGTGATCGTGATGTGAGGGAGAGAGAACGATTTACATCAGAAAGTGCCCAGATACTGATAGGGGAGAATCTCCAATTGCAAAACATCCAGCAACAAATACGTGATGTTATTACAAAAAATAATAACATCATTGATGTTTTGGGGCGAATTTAAACCCCATAAAATGACCGGTTTTATGTAATTTCAATTTTTACAATGTTTTGAAAAGCCAAATTTGGAGGATGCACACAGTGTGCCAACATGTGCTATCTGCCATCACGGGAGATCAATGGACGCGTTTTGGGGGTGCAACCCCTTCCTCAATTATAAAGTAGCGTTGAGGAAGGGCTTGCTCCCCCAAAACACGTCCCTTGATCCCCCCTGATGGCAGATAGCACATGTTGACATTCGTAAATTGGTGTGCATCTTCCAAATTTGGCTTTTCCAGGGGTGAGTTCCCCCCATCTGAACGTTATATCAAACCCAGTTCCTAAATACTGATGTCTGATATAGCCTTCAGGTTTTACCTAATGTGAACTTTGTAAGTTCTATTTTTTTGGCTTTCTTGTTGGTTTTACACAGGCCTGTTTTATCTGAAATGGATATTTTGATTTTTCATAATGCTACTGCAAACATTTTATACAACAAACATGTTGGTTTGTTTTAAAAACCTTTGGTAAATGCACATGTGATTGTGCAGGTATAAAAAAGTGCCTTACTCAAGAATGTGTGGATTATTGTCTCAACACTACAACACTTTTGGGGTGATGTAATTGTTGTTTTATGCACAAATGGGGGTTATTTCCTAAGGGCAAATACACTTTGCACTACAAGTGCAGGTTCAGTGCAGTTGCAAGTGCACTTGTAGTGAAATGTGTTTTTGCATTTAGGAAGTACCAGCCAACAGGGCTTTGTATAAGGTTACACAATCAGGACATTTTCTGCACTCAACACATTTCTGTCAGGGTCAGCTAAAACAAACACAAGCAGTAAATGTCCACCAAGAATTGCTTTTGGTTGTTTTTTATTTGAAAAAGGTGTCACATATTGTCTGGCATATTGATAGCCCCCCTACCCGCAAAGAACTCCAGGTATCGTAACCGGACATCACGGGCATTCAGGGAGGGCAAGCCAGGACGGCCGCTTTCAAGTGCCGTCATTGTGGAAGTATTTGGGATTCCGGCCTCAGGCCCAACTGAGCCAGCATAGTTGGCTGAATGTTTTCTTAAAAAATTATGGAGAACACAGCACGCCAGTATAATATGGTTCAGTTTATACTCCGCCATATGGATGGGTGTCAGAAATAGTCGGAACCGGCTGGCCAGGATTCCAAATGTGTTCTCCACCACTCTTCGGGCTCTGGCCAGCCGGTAATTAAAAACCCTCTGTTCCGGGGTGAGGGTCCTCATCGGGAATGGCCGCATCAGGTGGTCCCCCAGCGCAAATGCTTCATCAGCAACGAACACAAATGGGAGACCTTCAACATTGTCCTCTGGAGGTGGCAAGTCCAAACTGCCATTCTGGAGACGCCTGTAGAACTCCGTCTGGGCGATGACTCCACCATCGGACATCCAGCCATTCTTCCCCACGTCCACATACAAGAACTCGTAATTAGCCGACACCACCGCCAACATCACTATACTATTAAACCCCTTGTAGTTATAATAGTACGACCCCGAGTTGGGTGGTGGGACGATGTGGACGTGTTTCCCATCAATTGCCCCTCCGCAGTTAGGAAAGTCCCACCGCTGGGCAAAGTGGGAGGCCACAGTCTGCCATTCCTGTGGCGTGGAAGAAAACTGTTGAGGAAAAAAACAATAAACATTACTATTTTTTCACAGAAACCTGGCAAGCAGATTAGACACAAACATTATGGGTCAACCTCCAGATAGCATTTATTAAGGGGAATTTAACAACAACAAAGTATAAGGTACACCTATCATATTCCCCCCCCCTCTCATGGGCCATTTCTAACATTATAGGGGGGGGGACTCTTGGACAGGTAACCCTCTTCACTTCATTGAGAGATGAATGCCTAAATACAGGGTATTACTTGGAACAGCCCCTCCTTAGTTACACTATTGGCAGCCCACTGGACAGGTAAGAAGTGTCATAATACAAAGATATAAATACACACTGTACACATTTGAGCACATTTGGACATTCTGCTATTACCTATCAAGATCATAATAGGATACAAGAACTTTAAACAGTACCATTGGAAAGTATTCAGGCAGGCCCTTGCACTACATGCTTTGGGGAATTCATCCATAAATCTGACCAGTAAAGAGGTGGGTATAGTGTGTATGGGTTTGGCAAAGTCAGCAGATAGATGATTGAGGATAGAGAATTGGGATCAGCTGACTTAGCAGTTGGGGGGAGGGAGGGTTACCAAAAATTTGGGGACACCACAAAAAAAAGCCTCTGGCCCTCTGCCTGAATTTAAATCCAAAATAACATTTCCAAACATTTTAGGGGGTGTTTGGGGTAAAGCACTACTATGGAGCTGATAAAATACATTGTTAAGTGACTACATGAGGTGAATATAGGGCAGGAGACACCATGCTGGAGAGGTTATTGAAGGGCAAATATGTATGAAGGACATAAAATAATAATTACATAAAAATCCAGCATGCATGAGAACAAAGGGGACATTCACAGCATAATACAATCATGGTAATTAGGGAATGAGGAAAGAAATACAATATATTATCAAACATTCAATACAATAAAATGTGATATAAAAGGATAAAAATCTTACCTTCATATACTCCTTCTGTAGGACCTGGATGATGGCAGAACAGGTCTCTGGGATAATGATCCCCAGAGCCTGGGGGGAGATGCCTGTCGAGAACTTGAGGTCCTGCAGGCTTCTCCCTGTTGCCAAATACCGCAAGGTAGCGACCAACCTCTGCTCCGGAGTGATGGCTTGCCTCATGCAGGTATCCTGCCTGCTGATATAGGGGGTCAGCGAAGCCAACAAACGGTGAAACACGGGGTCCGTCATCCTGAGAAAGTTCCTGAAATCATCAGGATTATTCTCACGGATCTCACGGAGCAAAGGCATATGACAGAACTGGTCACGCTGAAGCAACCAATTCTTGGTCCATGAACTCCTCCTCACCCTGTTCATGGACTGGACTTGTGTCAAGGTCAGAACCCCAACACCAAGCCCCCGCACAGCACGAACTCTACGAGGAGTACGCATACGAAACATGGCTATAAAACGGTCGGCTGCTCAGAACGAAGTAACAGAACGCACTGAAGAACAGCAAGGCCTGTGAAGAGCGACCTGAAAACCAGTAACGAACGAACAAGAATACAGTGACTAAAGTCACGCGGAACTTGCTTGCACGCACTGAAGAGCATATACAAACCCACAAGCACAAACTGAACGGCAGAAAACGATCTGAAACCACGAGTCTGAAAAAGCACGAATCGTCTCTCACCAAACTTTTACTAACACGAGATTAGCAAAAGGAGCCCAAAGGGTGCTGCGCTTGGTTCTGAACCGGCCTTTTCTAGTCTCGTTGTACGTGCTTGACGTCACCGCGTTCTTGGCGATCGGAAATTCCGACAACTTTGTGCGACCGTGTGTAGGCAAAACAAGTTTGAGCCAACATCCGTAGGAAAAAATCAGAGGATTTTGTTGTCGAAATGTCCGATCAATGTCCGACCGTGTGAACGGGGCATAATAGATACATTTTCAAAATATGTGCAGATAACATTCAGTGCAGCATCCAAAAATTATATAAAACGAAACAAAAAATGTCAAGTGAAATACTGAAACATCCAAACTGCAACAAATGTTTCAAATCTAAAAGTACGTAATAAATAAATAATGAACTACTATAAAACAATCAGTGTAACATCCAAAAAATTCCTAATTGAGTGTTTAAGAGTAAAGTGAAGCGCACCAAAAAGTGTAGGAGAACAGTGTCCAACACAAATTAATACACAAAGTGTAATAAACAAATACTGTGACTCCCAAGGTAAATTAAAAATATTTTGAAAAAAGCAGACAACAAAAGTCCCATATATATTCAAATAAAATGTTGAAAGAATCCCATTCAAATCTCCTTCGTGACAAATTTGCAAAAATCTTCCACAAATCCCCTTTGATAAACCAAAAGGTGTATAGAGATAATGGTTCCCCCAGCCTCTCACCTCCTGGCTGAAGGATAACAGCCTTAAAGCAGCCTCATGATCTCTGTGCTTCCAGGTGGTTTAAAACGAAGTCAGCTCACGGCAGAGCGATACCAGCCTTATGGCTGAAGTAGTGAAGTATATGAAATCACCAACTTTTATTGCATAATTGCCCACTTACATTTAAAAAATCCAATATCAGTGAAAACTTTCAAACCGGCTCACTATCTCACCGATCCCGGCCGTGATCGGAGAGACAGCAGCCGACTAGCCCGCCTCTCTTCTCCCTGACGCGTTGCGTGACTGTCACGTCACTTTATCAAAGGGTATGAAGACAGGCGGAGATGGATTGGGGTGATCCTTGGTTGCACAAAAGTAGTGGAAAATCAATTGTTATGAACCTGACCTTTACCTGGAGCTTTATCTCCTGGTTTGGTTATTAGTTTCATGTTACATTTAGTGTTCAGCTAAAACTACAAGTTAGTGTAGTGAGACCTCTGCACAGTGTTCAGCTAAAGCTACAAGTTAGTGTAGTGCGTCCTGCTCACAGTGTTCAGCTAAAACTACAAGTTAGTGTAGTGAGACCTCTGCACAGTGTTCAGCTAAAGCTACAAGTTAGTGTAGTGCGTCCTGCTCACAGTGTTCAGCTAAAACTACAAGTTAGTGTAGTGAGACCTCTGCACAGTGTTCAGCTAAAGCTACAAGTTAGTATAATGTGTCCTGCTCACAGTGTTCAGCTAAAACTACAAGTTAGTGTAGTGAGACCTCTGCACAGTGTTCAGCTAAAGCTACAAGTTAGTGTAGTGCGTCCTGCTCACAGTGTTCAGCTACAACTACAAGTTAGTGTAGTGAGACCTCTGCACAGTGTTCAGCTAAAGCTACAAGTTAGTGTAGTGAGACCTCTGCACAGTGTTCAGCTAAAGCTACCTTAGAAGGTTGGTGGTGTTTTCCTGATCCTATCATTACCGCAGGCAGCTAAATAAGCTACAAGTTAGTTTTTGGCGAGCTCTGCACAGTGTTCACCTAAAGCTACCTGTAGAAGGTTGGTGGTGTTTTCCTGATCTTATCACTACCGCAGGCAGCTAAAAAAGCTACAAGTTAGTTTTTTGCGAGCTCTGCCCAGTGTTCAGCTAAAGCTACCTGTAGAAGGTTGCTGGTGTTATATATATATATATATATATATATATATATATATCCCAGCTTAGTACAGCTACAGGCCATTAGTATGTCTGGAAGGCCAACAAGGAGAGGCAGACAGGCACAAGCCAATAAAAGAGGGCAAGCAGGCTCTGTGTCTAGTGCTGGTCGTGGAGACAATGCATCCTCATCAGCACATGGCCGTGGGACAAGCTTGGCCTTTTTTTCAGCAGCTGACCATTTTGAGCCGCAACATGCGGAAGACTTGGTCGAGTGGATGACCAAGCCATCCTCATCCTCCTCATCCTCTCTCACCCATGCTCAAGGTACTTTGTCTGGCAAAGCAGCGGCCTCTTCCCTCAGCTCAATATCATCAGTGACTCCTTCCCTAGCCCCACCATGTCCTCCTGAGGAGTCCCTCGAACTGTTTGACCACAGTATTGGGTACATGCTCCAGGAGGATGCCCAGTGTTTGGAAAGCTCTGATGATGATACTGAGCTAGATGAAGGCAATAACGTGAGCATGGACAGAGGGGGTGCCCAAGAAGGACAGCAATCTGGCAGTCATGCTCCCCCTGCTGCAGCATACTGCCAGGTTTGCTCCAGTGATGAGGAGGGAGGGGATGATGAGGTCACTGACTTAACATGGGTGCCGGATAGGAGAGAGGAGGAGGAGGCGGCACATCACCAAGGAGGCAGGATGCCCTCCAGGGGCCAGCCTAAGGGCAGCACACTGACTGCATGACACCCCTAAGCTCTGCATGTGCAGGGCACTGCAGTCTTTGGGCGTTATTCAAAAAGTTCTTTGGTGTGGGCCTTTTTTGAGACAAGTGCATCAGATCGCACCACTGCTATTTGCAACATATGTCTCAAGCGTATCTCGCGTGGCCAAAACATCTCCCGCTTGGGTACCACATGCTTGACTAGACATATATTGACCTGCCATGCAGTTCGTTGGCAAGCGTATCTAAAAGACCCACAGCAAAGAACAAAGAGGACCTCTCCTTGCTCCTCATCAGCTGAGATCTCCAACCCCACTATACCTTCAGTCCTCTCTGAGACCTGCACTGAGAGGAATGAAGGTGTAGAATTAGGTGTGTCACAGCCAAGTAATTGTGGGCAATCTGCTTTTGGTACACCGAAGTCAGATTGTACCAGGCAAATTTCCCTGCCCCAGCTGCTGCACCGCCGAAAGAAGTTTGCTCCCAGCCATCCACATGTCCAGCAGTTGAATGCTAGCTTGGCAAAATTGCTAGCACTTCAACTGCTGCCTTTTCAGTTGGTAGACTCTGCCCCCTTCCGTGAGTTTGTGGAATGTGCGGTTCCTCAGTGGCAGGTACCCAAATGCCACTTTTTCTCACGGAAGGCGATTCCGGCTCTCTACCGGCATGTGGAAGGCAATGTCCATGCCTCGCTGGACAGGGCGGTCAGCGGTAAGGTGCATATTACCGATGACTCATGGTCCAGCAGGCATGGACAGGGACGTTACCTAAGTTTCACAGCGCATTGGGTGACTCTGCTGGCAGCTGGGAAGGATGCAAGACAAGGTGCAGTAGTGTTAGAGGTTGTTCCAAAATGCCACTACTAATGATTGTGACACACCTCTCTCCTCCACCCCCTCCTCTTCTTCTTCCTCCATGGCCTCTTCCTGTGCTTTGTCCTCGGAACCAGCGGTGCTCCGTAGTAATTCCGCAGGCCAAAAGATGCCATGCGGTGTTTGAGCTGGTGTGCTTGGGGGACAGGAGCCACACTGGGGCAGAGGTTCTGTCAGCTCTGCAAGGGCAGGTTCAGAGGTGGTTGATGCCACACCAACTTAAGGCAGGAATGGTGGTTTGTGACAATGGCACCAACCTCCTCTCTGCCCTCTGACAGGGACAAATGACCCATGTGCCCTGTTTGGCTCACGTCCCTAACTTGGTGGTGCGGCAGTTTTTGGGCAGATAGCTGGGGTTACAGGATGTCCTGAGGCAGGCCAGGAAAGTCTGTGTGCATTTCTGCCGGTCATATAATACCAGTGCTCGGCTGGCGGACTTCCAAAAGGAGTTTAACCTGCCCAAGAACCGCCTAATCTGTGTCATGCCCACCAGGTGGAACTCAACATTGGCCATGCTGCAGCGGCTGCACATTCAGCAGAGGGCTATCAATGAGTACTTGTGCGACTATGGCACCAGGAAAGGGTCAGGGGAGCTTGTTTTTTTTTCCCACGCCAGTGGGCCATGATCAGGGATGCATGCACTGTCCTGTCACCATTTGAGGAGGCCACGAGGATGGTGAGCAGTGACAGTGCATGCATCAGTGACACTGTCCCCCTTGTCCACCTGTTAGAGCACACGCTGCGTGGAATAATGGACAGGGCACTTGAGGCAGAACAGAGGCAGGAAGAGGAGGACTTCCTTAGCTCTCAAGGCCCCCTTTATCCAGACAGTGTTCCTGCATGCCCGCCGATCAAACAGGAAGAGGACGAGGAGGAGGAGGATTGTTTCAGTATGGAGGTGGAGCCTGGCACTCAGCATCAGCAGCAGTCTTTAAGGGATCAGTCCCAAGAAACACATGGACTTGTACGTGGCTGGGAGGAGGTGGCTGCGGACCATGTTGTCCTTAGTGACCCAGAGGACTCCGGACTGAATGCCTCAGCAAAAATGCTGCATGGCCTCCCTGATCCTGCAAAGCCTGCGTAAGGATCCTCGTATTCGTGGTTTCAAGGAGAAGGACCAATACTGGCTGGCAACTCTCCTTGATCCACATTACAATGGTAAGGTTGCAGACCTTATCTTGCCGTCGCAGAGGGAGCAGAGGATAAAACATCTTCGGAGGCCTTGCAGAAAGGTTTGTGCAATATATATATAGGGCAGGCCCCTACTTTCAAACATCCAACTTACAAACGACTCCTACTTGCAAACGGAAGGAGACAACAGGAAGTGAGATGAAATCTACCCCTAGGAAGGGAAATTCTCTCCTGTAAGAGTTAATATGGGAAAAACATTTCTCCTTTCCACTGTTACTTTATCACCGATCCTTGTTTCACAAAAAATATCAAATTTTCAAAAAACATTTGTCATTGGGACAAAAAGTGAGGTGAAATCTTCTGAAGAGGAGCACAGACAGCAAAACAAATGTCACATGGGTTATAACCCTTCCCTATGTTTTCCAAAAAGCTTAAAAAAGATTTTTTGGCTGGAGCTAAACTAGTTAAAAATGTACCCGTTCAAAATTACAAACAGATTCTACTTAACAACAAACCTACAGTCCCTGTCTTGTTTGCACCGCCTGTATGCTGCTGTTCAGAGTATATAGGGCCTGGTGGCCCCACATCTTTCCTTTTTTTAATTTGGGTGCGGGGTTCCCTTTAATATCCATACAAGACCCAAAGGGCCCGGTAATGGACTGGGGGGTACCCATGCCGTTTGTCTCACTAATTTTCATCCATATTGCCAGGACCTGACATTACATTAAACCCGCAAGCAGTTTTAAATGACTTTTTTTCCTTTAAAATTTACATTTTGTGCAGGGACTGTTCTAAGCACTTGAAACATGCGCCACTTTACAGGCATACTATAGACACCCCCCAGGTACGATATTTAAAGGAATATTTCACTTTTTTTTTTTTTACTTTAAGCATCATTAAAATCACTGCTCCCGAAAAAACTGCCATTTTTTAAAGTTTTTTTTGCATTGATACATGTACCCTGGGGCAGAACCCGGGTCCCCAAACCCTTTTTATGACAATACCATGAAAATTAGCCTTTAAAATGAGCACTTTTGATTTCGAACGTTCGAGTTCCATAGACGTCAATGGGGTTCTAACGTTCGTGCGAATTTGCGGTCCGTTTGCAGGTTCTGGTGCGAACCGAACCAGGGGGTGTTCGGCTCATCCCTAGTGGGCACGACTTAAGTATGCGTTCACATCTTAGTGCGAGCTCGGTGGGACAGTAAGCTTTCATTTTTTATTTCTATTACATCTCTTGTAATAGAAAAAAAGCATGGCAGGAACTCTTAAATATGAGATCTGGGGTAAAAAAGACTTTGTTTCTCACTAACACAGAAGAGCTGCTGTGTCCCCCGCTCTGCATGACCAAGTAAGGTAGGAAGGGGCAGAGCTTCAGGGGGGGCTGTGTAATGTGCAGGAGGCTGTGTAATGTGCAGGGGGGCTGTTTAACGACTTCACCCCAGGAAGAATTTACCCCCTTCCTGACCAGTGCGTTTTTTACGATTCGGCCCTGCGTTGCTTTAACTGACAATTGCGCGGTCGTGCGACGTTGCTCCTAAACAAAATTTTTTCCCACAAGTAGAGCTTTCTTTTGGTGGTATTTGATCACCTCTGCAGTTTTTATTTTTTGCGCTATATACAAAAAAATAGCGCCAATTTAAAAAAAAAAAACACATTATTTTTTACTTTTTGCTAAAATAAATATCCCCAAAAAATAATTAAAAAACTTTTTTTTTCCTCAGTTTAGGTCGATATGTATTCTACATATTTTTGGTAAAAAAAAACGCAAGAAGCGTTTATTGATTGGTTTGCGCAAAAGTTATAGCGTTTACAAAATAGGGGATAGTTTTATGGCATTTTTATTAATATTTTTTTTTTACTAGTAATGGCGGCGATCAGCGATTTTTATTGTGACTGCGACATTATGGCGGACACATCGGACATTTTTGACACATTTTTGGGACCATTGTCATTTATACAGCTATAAAAATGCACTGATTCCTGTGTAAATGACATTGGCAATGAAGGGGGGGGCGGGGAGGGGTTAAAGTGGATGTAAACCCCAATTTTTTTTTTTATATATCATACTGTAGAGTATAAGATTTTGCTATCATTTGACCCCAGTCTTGCCACACAGAGTTAATCCATCTCTGAGCAATCCCCTTTTATTGTTCAGTGAGACAATTCTTGACAAACTGAGAAAAACTTTGTCAAATCCTCCCCCTTGCTGTCAGTGACAGGTGATTTACATCTCGTGCACTAGCCTAAGAGACATGCAGTGTTTTTAAATTCCCTCCCCCACTCCTTTCTTCAGCAGCTCTGCAAGGATTGGCTGTTCCACACCTCACCATGATTTGGCATGCTAAAGTCATGTGGTTACTTTCCTGTCTTTTCACTGGATGTTAGAGATCATAGCAGAAGTTCAGCAGAAGTTCAGTGTTAGAAATACACAGAGAAAATGTACATTGACAAGGGGAGTGTAGAGGTGGGCGGGGAGTCTACTGACATCACGACTCCACCCACAGAGCTCCAGACAACAGACCCTCCCACAGAATATGCAGTTTTTTGGGTCTCATATCAGACAGAGGGGAGACATTTGACAGGTAAAGATACATGCAGGAGGCATGTATATCCTTATAGATAACCCCTATGGCAGTAGTTTAGAAAGGATGACATTGGGTTTACATCCACTTTAAGTCAGTACTAGGGAGTGTTTTCTAACTGTAGGGGGATGGGCTAGCTGTGACACGTCACTGATCTCTGCTCCCGATGACAGGGAGCAGAGATCAGTGACACTGTCACTAGGCAGAACGGGGAGATGCTGTTAACATCATCATCTCCCCATTCATCCTCTCCGTGAGGCGATCGTGGGTACCCCCACAGCAATCGAGTCCACGGTACCCGCGACCCGACTCACAGAGCTCCCAGGCCGGCGCGCGCGCTGCCGGCGGCTCACATGCAATGGCATGGCGGGAAATTCAATGGGACTTACCTGTACGCCCATTTGCCCAGCCATGCCATTCTGCCGACGTACATTGGCGTGCGCCAGTCGGGAAGTGGATAATGTGCAGGGGAATTGTGAAATGTAAAGGGTGCTGTGTAATGTGCCTTTAAGGAGGTCTGGGCTACCTCCAGGCTCACCTGCCCTCTATCTATCCATTAGAATGCATGTGTTTCACTATGGAGGCTCTCATAAATTTACAAGAGTTAGGACTGCAGAAATATTGGAGTGCCTTGGAGCGTCTCTGCAGCTTATGCATGTATTTTTAAATGTTTGCTAACTACACCCCGGTTTTTAAGGCACATTGTTAGACAGGATAATTCGGTTGGTAGCAAATTGGCTGGCAAGTTGAGCTGGGAATTTTCTTTGGTTTTGTTTTGCATGCGTTGCCCTTCCATGTGCTCCTTGCTGTTAAGGCCAGTTATAGATGGAGGACAGTGGCCAGTGGTTTGGTACTGTTATAATGTAAAGGGGTCCAAAGATGCAGAGCTGTGTAATGTAAAGGGGTCCAGATGTGCGGGGCTATGTAATGTAAAGGGGTCCAGAGGTGCAGGGCTATGTAATGTAAAGGGAACCAGAGGTGAGGGGCTGTGTAATGTAAAGGGGTTCAGAGGTGTGGGGGCCGTGTAATGTAAAGGGGGTTTTCCTATGCTTTAACTACAGTTATAGCTGCAGTCCTATAGATTTATATTAGGTTGCACATTTTTATTTGCATTTTCTGAAAGCACAACAAAAGTCCAGCATGCTACATCTTTTAGAAAACAGGAAAATAATTCTGGGGGAGGGGTGACACCATGTTTTATCGCACCAGGTGACACCTACCCTAGTGATGCCACTGGCACCACTCCTCCCTGGATGATATAGAATAACCCTTCAAAAAGTTCTTATAGGTGTACATCTCCAAATGCCCCAGTTCCCTTATTTTTCTTTTGCTACTAAGTGCATTAACGCTCAGGGCAGGATTTTTGGTATGTACTGGGTTACATTAGTTGGACACAAATCACTTTTGTAGTTTTTGAAGTGTTATTTCTGCTAAATAATTAGAAAAAGTGTTTGGAAAACAGGATACCTGAAAAAAGCAGCAATATTCAGAAAATAGTCTATCAGGGAAGAATACTCTGAAAAGTCGTTTAAATATTTTCACCTTCCCTCAGCTTACACCAGAGAGTCAACATCTCAGGACTTGACTTGGGAGGCTAAATATTTATAACTCAGTTCCTAAAGCGGTGTTCCGCCCCAAAAAAAATAATTAAAAGCTAGCAGCTAAACATACTGCAGCTGTTGGCTTTTAACAATAGGACACTTACCTGTTCTGGAATCCAGCGATGTCAGCACCACAGCTGATGTTTCCATCAGCTGTCGGGTGCTGCCTCCGCCATTGCGGGTAAGGGTACCCGGCAGTGTAGCCTTACAGAAACCCTACTGAAAATGGCCCCTCTCCTCTCTCCTACTGGCCTGGTGACAGGGAGAGGAGGAGAGAGGAGGAGGGAGCCCCGCAGTGATGTCATGGGCCGCTGCCCAGACTCCTGGAACTGGGAACAGGATACCTGTCAAAGACAGGTATCCTGTCCCCCCTCCCCCCGAAAGGTGCCATTTGTGGCACTGGAGGGGGAGAGGAAACAAATGAGTGGAAGTTCCACTTTTGGGTGGAACTCCACTTTAACTCTTCTTACTCATGCTATTATGGCTTATTCGAAAGTAGCTGGCAGAAAAACTGTAATTATTAACCTGAGGTTATGAAAATAACTGAAAAGAGAACAAAACTCAGGCTAGGTACAGCCTAGCTATATCATACCGTTGCAGAATTTAATTAGGAATACTACAGTGTAAGGTAGGGTCCCTACAGGAGTATACAGCTACTTGTCTACAACACAATTTCCCACTCCACAGCTGCTTCCTGTAGTTACTCTTTACACTCCTATATCAGTCCTACAAGAAGCCATGGATTGGAACTTATGTTAGGAGACCTGTAAAATATTGTGATAATTAACACAAGTCACATGAATACAGAATATTGTCAGGAAGCTTGGAATACTGAAGTATTTCTCCTTTGATTCTATTACACAGTGGGGGGGTCTTCTGCCCTGTTTTAAGGCTAACCTCCTCCAGATGGCTCCATGGTCTGGAAGGAAGACATTGTTCCGTGTTTGACTGATTGTTTATGTACTTTAGTTACCCCCTGGGGCTTCTCTGTGTCATTACACATATCAGTCCTCCTATTCAAGCTATCGGACCAATCCCTGCTGACCCTGTTTCAAGTCCAAGAGGACCTAATTAAAGACTAAAGTGTACTTTACAATTGACGAATAGAAAAGTGGTTGTTGGGGGCGGGGTTTTCAAACTGCTGTGTATAAAATTGTGCTGTGTGCATCCCATAAAAGTGAGATTTCTGTTTGGACTCACATACAGCCTGCCTGGTGTTTGTTCTCAGCTATCACATCTGGATTCGATCGGCACATAGCTGTAGTTTGAATCCCGGAGCACTGAATGACTGAACCATCAGATGTTGTGATCTGCAATCTGACTCTATAGCTGCAGAGGAGTGTCGGGAGAGTGGAATCGAGCGAGCATGGGCTCTTTACATTGGTTGGCAGCCGTGGGATTTGCTTTCCAGTTACTGGGACACTCCAAACCAGCCTGCAGGAGAGCCACACTGAAAGACTTCTTGAGAGCTGGGAGGGACTGGTGGGATCGTGCATCCTTGCCGTGAACACATCCAAACCATCACCTGGATCCAAGGTCCAGATAGCAGGAGAGGAGAGGTACAGATACCAGCCACCATGGAAGAGGAATTCAGAAGGAGGTTGCGAGAGATGCAGATACAGCATAGAGGACCAGTATCAGAGCAGGTCCTGCTGGGATGGTTTGATTCTATCCGCTGCGAACTCTGGAAGGAAGCGCTAGCCCGTGAGCAGCAAAGCCAGGGAAAAGCTCTCCCCTCCATCCATGTAAGGTACTGGTTGCAGTATGAAGTGCAAATGCTGTTATTGGGGGAACAACTGAACCAGAAGTGGACAGCTGAGTTAAGCAGGCTGATCCGGGCAGAAATGCGGTTGGACGGGAGTTACAGAGCCCTCCAGTGGTATGTAGCCCAAGTGTGCCCGTGGACAGCGGATGACAGCCCCATGGAAGGCTTTGACTATGATGGCCTGGGATTGTTGTACTGCAGGCTGTCTAGAGACCCTGACTTTGGGAGTGATTGGGAGTGGCGTTTGGAGGAAATAATGGAGCACAGAGAGCGAAGACTGAATGTCTCGGAAGTGCACTGGGCACAGGTAAATTTGGAGTTTCTGGCCATTCAGAAATGGGAGCTGGAGATCGCCTACAGACAGCTGCTAGACTCTGCTCAGCAGCAGGGTGGGGCTCCCTTTGCCTGGGACTATCAGGAAATACCAGTTGACAACTCTGAAATCCTGGCTGAAGAGTCAACAATGCGGCAGAGTAACAGTGTGCTTTGCCAACCTGCCCCTGCAACTATGGACGCCGAGGTCTTATGGCAGATGGAGCAAGTGCTGACTGACCTTGATAAACCTGTTTCTGCATTGGATGATCTTGGATGGAGGAATGTGCCTGTCCAGCAGAATGCTAGAGAATCGGCAGTGGAAAATCTGGAGATCGCTATCCCCAAAGCTGAAGTGCTGACAACAGGGCAGAGCTCTGCTAACCTCTGCCCAGCACCGATAGCATCTTCTGGGTCCCACGGACAGGAGATGGTGAACCTTTATCCCCAGACACCAGTTGCAGAGACAGGGGATTTGATAGACTTTTCTGCTGAGGAAGAACAACCTGGTGAGCTTCCAGCAGAAGAAGAGCTGTTATTAGGGCCAAACTTCACTGTGCTTTGCCCAGCACCAACAGCAGTATCTGTGGAGTCACAAGGAACTTCCCCAGCTGAAGCGCTGGTCACTGGACAGAGGTTCCAAGACCTCTGCCCCACATCTGTGGCAGTTCTGGAGGCTCAGGGTGAGAAGGAGGTGGTCACTTCCCAGCAGTAGATCAGGATACAGGGGAGAAGGGAGAGGAGGTGTTCGTCGTCCCTCCCCAACAGTTGGCCAGGGTGGAGGAAGTGGTCTTTCCTCCCCAGCAAAGATCCGTGCACCTGGGAGACAGTACCACGGACATATCGTCCCAACATCCAGATGAGGGAATGGAAAAGGAAGCAGCGGGCTCACCTCCCCAATGGCAGTTACACAGTTTGGGAGTGGAGGAAGCCAGCCTCCTGCCCCAACGGTTAGCCAGAGTGGAGGATGTGGAGTCCCCAGCAGAAGGGCTGGCAACCGGGCAGAGTGCTGCTGGCCTCTGCCCTCAACTAACAGAAGAGGGAGTTCCTGTGGTAGTGGATGGGATTTTGGTCTCCACTGACACAACCCCAGAAAATGGTGCGACACTGAGGCAGGAGGATGTCAGCCATGCTTTGCAAGCACTGTGGGATTTTCACCTACTAAAAGTGGATGGGACTTCAGTCCCCACTTGTATACTCCAGGGATGCTGGGCAGTCGGCCCAGATCCCCAACAGCATGACGGAGTGAGCCCAGTCACCCTGTCTTCTCTCTAGTGGATTTAAGGACTCCAGGGAGAAGGGCCAGTCCAGGCCTGTCCCCAGTGGCGGGCATGTTCTCTGAGAGAGGCAGAGGTTTGCTGGGTAAGTAATACTCTGTATGGAACAATTTGTTTGGGGTACTGTGTGGGTACAGGCATTAGGGGACTGGAACTATGGACTAACTTCGGAGTAAATCTGTCTGGGGTCTCCTCTTGTGTTAGTCATCTGCCGACAAGGGAGAAATGTGACAGACTGAGCCAGGACAGAGGCTTTTGAAGGGGACTGAATACTAGCCTCTTGCTGACCGATCGTGGGCCCTGGCATTTGGGGGAACAGTGCTCTTTGTGAGCTGTATGCCTGAGGACCCTTGAGGTGGTGTTACTTTGGATTCAGGTCCATATCCCCCCCAAGAGACACAGACTCTGGGAACCCTGTATTTGCCATATTACAAAGAGTGACCTATTCATACTGTTGGAACCTTAAGATTACTTTTCCAACATCCTCGAGTTGACCCGTTTGGGGTCCCACTGTGGATGTTGGACTGTTTTCCAGGGGGGAGTATTGTCATGAAGCTTGGAATACTAAAGTATTTCTCCTTTGATTCTATTACACAGTGGGGGGTCTTCCTCCCTGTTTTAAGGCTGACCTTCTCCAGACGGCTCCATGGTCTGGAAGGAAGGCATTGTTCTGTGTTTGACTGTTTGTTTATGTACTTTAATTACCCCCTGGGGCTTCTCTGTGTCATTACACATATCAGTCCTCCTATTCAAGCTATCGGACCAATCCCTGCTGACCCTGTTTCAAGTCCTCATTTGCATGGCCAAGAGGACCTCATTGAAAACTACAGGGGGAGGGGGGGTTGCACTGCAAGGGTTAAATGCTAGGTATGTATAGGGGTGCACAGTGCAGGCTCTGTCATTTACTTTATACCCCACTTCGGTCATCTCCAGCTCTGTCCTCCCCTGTCCGAAGGAGTTGGGCTTTAACACACTCACTTCAATTAATTACTGCTAGGCTCCAAATTTGGATTTGGGTAAAGCCAGAGAGTTTTTTTTTTTAACCTGACAAATATAGGATGTGGATTTTAGTCTAATGTTTTAAAATAAAAAATTACAGTACAACATTATTGTTGCAAATAAGGGACGTTTCTATCTTCCTCCTAGTGGTCATTAGTCAGTATCTCCCAGATCATTAACAAAAAACTAGGTTATTAATCCTGATGCTCTATTACATGAACTCTTTTAATTTTAATGTATGGTCTTATTTTACAAATTGACATAATTCAATAAACTAAAATGATTTGAAAATTTTATTACTGGTACGTTAGGATCTCATTTTGTAAAATTATAGTCATATCACTATGATTACTTTTATACCAGTGTACATTTAAATGGCGTGTTGTCATTTGTATGCTTTCAGATCCTTGTGCTATGAAGTCCATTAACACAATAAAAATGTCATAGCATTTTTATCATATTTAACCTTGACATTATTCTTCCAGATGACCTTTCAATGGTCAACATAAAAGAAGAAAAAATAAATTGGTTAACAGACAGTGGCAACGTTGTGAATCTTTTTTCCATGACCATGGAAGTTTGCAAAATGAAGTTTTACCCAGCTATATAAAGTGCAACCTTGCTTGCCCTTTATATCAGATTATTTTTATTTCATTTAATTTTTTTCTTTGTTTCAATTCAGCTTTGAAAAATACAACAAAGGCAATCTATGTCTGTCTTGGTCTTTTGTTATTACTTGGAAACAAAGGGTTTTCAGTTGCTGCTAGCGTTGTAAACTTGAAAGTATACTGTAAGAAGGAAATAGTGAAAATAAATATTTAATCAAAAACAAAATAGCAGTAAATAGATTATGAGTTTTGTTTGTAAAATAATATTTAAATGACTTTTAATTTGACAACTAATGCTAGAAATTTTAGGTGTTCGAGCTAAAAATCTACCACAGTAAGATTAAGATCGTACTTTATTAAATACAAATGACAATGGTTGACAGTTGCACTGTGGGTTAGTTAAAAGAAGAAATAAATGTACAGGAGTTGAAAGCTTAAAACATTCAGTTCTAAATCATTTCAACAAACATTTAAATGTTTACTTTATATTTTTAGAATTGTATGTTTTGTTTTTTTTAATAACTCCAGGCAAACAGCTAAATGTACACATGGAATGTATGCATGAGAGTTGTTTTTTCAGCCAAAAGATTTGTGATTCTTTCAATCCAGATTTATATAGCTTCATCAGACAGCAAAGTGGATGACAGCATTTACACTTAAGGGATAAGGTGGTGAATAAATGTTAGTGGCTTCATTAAAAGGCTGGTTTGCAAACCTTGGGGGTGATTTATGAGAGGCGCACGGCGAGGCGCAACACACATTTTCATATTTACGAAATAGTACTCCGGTAACAGAGCACGAATCCCCCATTTACTATAGCGATCTCGGCACACAGGAGAATGAAATCTGTGCGCCACTATGGACATGGTGCATGGCATCTCCAAATCAATATTCACAGAAGATCGAGGTACAAATATTAGGGGTGATGTGAGGAAGATTAGTAACAACTGCCCAAGTAACAAATATGACCAAAATAGAATGAGAAAGTAACTTTTTCAGAGAAAGCCTGCTGTGCCCACAAATACGTTTAGAACTGCATGAGATCAATGTAAGCAGTGCGCATGCGCAAGCTGCTCTTGCACTCGTGGACATGCGTTAGTCCACTGCATGGCCAAAATCTAAATTGTAAATGTTAAGCAACGTATATGCAATTGCAGAGTTGAACGGGTGCACCTCTAAACTTGGCATTTTTTTTTTTACGCTGGTTCACCTTTATGTATTTTTTTAAGGAGATTTGTACACAGGTCATGTTAGCAGGTTACGTTGCCAACATGTGACATGCACCTTGTTAAAATTATGTAAAAAGAATCTCGCTCCTCTAGCTCCTCCTAAATGGGCATTTGACCTTCCCCTTCTAATGCATATGATTTCCTTGGGCTAGCTTTTAAAGGGGAACTCCACACTACATTCTATAATGCTCTTGTCTTCCCCCTCTAAGCCCTTACATTTCCTTGGCCTAACATTTGCTTTTAAAGGGGAACTCCACACTCCATTCCACAATGCTTTTGTCTCCCCCCTCTAATGCATATGATTTCATTGGGCTCGCTTTTGCTTTTAAAGGGGAACTCCACACCCCATTCTCCAATGCTCTTGTCTCCCCCTCTAATCCCTTGGATTTCCATTGGCTAACTTTTGCTTTTAAAGGGGAACTCCACACTCCGTTCTTCAATGCTCTTGTCTCCCCCTTTAACCCCTTGGATTTCCATGGGCTATCTTTTGCTTTTAAAGGGGAACTCCACTCTATTCTCACAAGGCTGTGAGCTGGCTTTACCACATCCTTTTTCAGAGCATAGAACAGGGTCAGCTAGGAAAGGGGTGGGAAGAGTGATCGCCCAACCCCCTCCTGAACTATACAAGGCCACATGCACTCAACATAGCTGGCTGCCTTTGGGGCATGTTGGGCTCAGCCCAATACCAACCACAAAGCACCTTGTACCCACTGGTTAAAGGAGCTTTCCACATTCTCTAAAGGTGTGTGTGTGTGTGTGTGTGTCAAGAGAGTACATTTGGGTGTTCTTATAGAGTTTGTAATACATGTATTTTGTTTGTTATGTCTTTGCAAAACAGATGTGTTTTAGAGCAAGTATTTTTTACTTTTGTTTATTTTTTGTTTTGGGGGGGATATTTTTCACTGAAATATTTTTGATGTTGTTAATGTTTGTTGTTTTTAGGTGGTTAGTTTCACTTTGATTTAATTGTCTGTGCTGCATTATTTGCAAAATCTTCCTCAAGATGTTGTGACTAATAAATATTTAAGTCCTTAAGAGACTGTCCGTTTGTGGGCGCAGTCCCATTAACTCCTGTTCATGTCCTCTACAAAATGGACAGACTTCAAAACCATATTCTGTTAGTGTCTCAAATTAACATACATGTGTTTTTTGCTTTCCTTTTCCTTTCTTTTCCAAGTCCTGTTTTGTTGACCAATAAAATTTGTAGCAAAGTTTTATGTGTTTTGTTAATAATTTGTTTTGCAGATGCATGCTCAATCCAAGTAAAGCGTTTTACACCCCCACCCGCCCGCCAACAATTTTCATGCAACAGCTTAACTAGGCTGATTGGCATAGCAAAACAAAAAAGGTGTGATTTGTCTAAAAGCTACTTCCTTGGTCCCTTCATGGTAGCATATGCATGGACTGTGCATATGCTGCCATGGATAGGCACCAGGAAAGGAAAATTACAGAGAGGTAAGTATTCAACTTTACACTTTAGCACAGTGGTTCTCAGCCTCAGTCCTCAAGTACCCTCGACAGGACATGTTTTGGGAATTTATCTTTATCTTATTGTCCAAAATACCAAGCCATTGACTCTGATTTAAAGCACCTGTGCAAGATGAAGGAAAACCTGCAAACATGGCCTGTTGGGGGTATTTGAGGACAGGGTTGAGAACCACTGATTTGGAGCACTGAGCTAAAATCTAGCTCAGGACAATAGTATTCTAATTGTGGGCATTTGAGGGAAACCAAGTGAGTGTTAGAATCCCTGCTTGTCTTTTTTAGGTTGGGCTTTGTGTCCCCTTTCTGAAAATAGGCTTCACTTCCTGTCACATAGCCAAACAGGAAGTGAGGGTAAAACCCTACCAATGTCTTTCCTTGGGGACACAGGTCAGTCTAACTAGCGTCCCCATTAAGCAAATTGCACTCTAGCACTTTGTTGTGTACACCCCAAATTATTAGGTATTTTGGGGTTTATTAAAGGCAGATCCACTCTGCAATACAAGTGTACCCGCTGTAAATCTGAGGGAAGCACTGGTGATTTTATCATCCAATCATGTAGAAGCAAAGATGCTGTTTTTTATATTCCTCGCATGTCCCCCTCGGATCTCCAACAACTGCTCTTCCAAGTGCACCTGTTATGCAAAGTGGATTTACCTTTAGTAAATAAACCCCAAAGTCCAAGATACCTAATAATTTGGGGTGTACACAGCAAAATACTAGAGTGCAATTTACCTAATGGGGAAACTATTTAGATTGACCTGTGTGTCCCCAAGGAAAGACATGTCATCTCTCCTCAGCTCGGTATTTTCCGTTCCGGCGCCGAGGAGAGAAGACTTCAATGTGAGTGTAAAGCACACACAGTAGAACACGCCAGGCACACAAAACACCCCCCTTTACCCCCCGACCCCCCCATCACCCCCTAGTCCCCCCCCCCCCCCCCCGTCACACTGACACCAAGCAGTTTTTTTTTTTCTGATTACTGCATGGTGTCAGTTTGTGACAGTTACTGTGTTAGGGCAGTTACTGTTAGCCCCCTTTAGGTATAGGGTACCCCCCTAATCCCCTCTAATAAAGTTTTAACCCCTTGATCACACCCTATCGCCAGTCTCACTAAGCGATCATTTTTCCGATCGCTGTATTAGTGTCACTGGTGACGCTAGTTAGGGAGGTAAATATTTAGGTTCGCCGTCAGCGTTTTATAGTTATAGCGACAGGGACCCCCATATACTACCTAATAAATGTTTTAACCCCTTGATTGCCCCCTAGTTAACCCTTTCACCACTGATCACCGTATAACTGTTACGGGTGACGCTGGTTAGTTCGTTTATTTTTTATAGTGCCAGCCCACCCAAGTGCAGTATCGATCGATCACTGTCACTTACAAAACACTAAACACATAACTGCAGCGTTCGCAGAGTCAGGCCTGATCCCTGTGATTGCTAACAGTTTTTTTAGTAGCGTTTTGGTGAACTGGCAAGCACCAGCCCCAGGCAGTGTCAGGTTAGTGCCAGTACCGCTAACACCCACGCACGCACCGTACACCTCCCTTAGTGGTATAGTATCTGAACGGATCAATATCTGATCTGATCAGATCTATACTAGCGTCCCCAGCAGTTTAGGGTTCCCAAAAACACAGTGTTAGCGAAATCAGCCCAGATACCTGCTAGCACCTGCGTTTTGCCCCTCCGCCCGGCCCAGCCCAGCCCACCCAAGTGCAGTATCGATCGATCACTGTCACTTACAAAACACTAAACGCATAACTGCAGCATTCACAGAGTCAGGCCTGATCCCTGTGATCACTAACAGTTTTTTTGGTAGCGTTTTGGTGAACTGGCAAGCACCAGCGGCCTGGTACACCCTGGTCATAGTCAAACCAGCACTGCAGTAACACTTGGTGACGTGGCGAGTCCCATAAGTGCAGTTCAAGCTGGTGAGGTGGCAAGCACAAGTAATGTCCCGCTGCCACCAAGAAGAAGACAAACACAGGCCTGTTGTGCCCATAGTGCCCTTCCTGCTGCATTCGCCAATCCTAATTGGGAACCCACCACTTCTGCAGCGCCCGTACTTCCCCCATTCACATCCCCAACCAAATGCAGTCAGCTGCATGAGAGGCATTTTCTTTATGTCCTCCCGAGTACCCCTACCCAGCGAACCCCCCCCAAAAAAGATGTCGTGTCTGCAGCAAGTGCGGATATAGGCATGACACCCGCTATTATTGTCCCTCCTGTCCTGACAATCCTGGTCTTTGCATTGGTGAATGTTTTGAACGCTACCATTCACTAGTTGAGTATTAGTGTAGGGTACAGCATTGCACAGACTAGGCACACTTTCACAGGGTCCCCCAAGATGCCATCGCATTTTGAGAGACCCGAACCTGGAACTGGTTACAGTTATAAAAGTTAGTTACAAAAAAAAGTGTAAAAAAAAAAAATATATAAAAAAAAAAAAAATAGTTGTCGTTTTATTGTTCTCTCTCTCTCTATTCTCTATTCTCTCTCTATTGTTCTGCTCTTTTTTACTGTATTCTATTCTGCAATGTTTTATTGTTATTATGTTTTATCATGTTTGCTTTTCAGGTATGCAATTTTTTATACTTTACCGTTTACTGTGTTTTATTGTTAACCATTTTTTTGTCTTCAGGTACGCCATTCACGACTTTGAGTGGTTATACCAGAATGATGCCTGCAGGTTTAGGTATCATCTTGGTATCATTCTTTTCAGCCAGCGGTCGGCTTTCATGTAAAAGCAATCCTAGTGGCTAATTAGCCTCTAGACTGCTTTTACAAGCAGTGGGAGGGAATGCTTCCCCCCACCGTCTTCCGTGTTTTTCTCTGGCTCTCCTGTCTCAACAGGGAACCTGAGAATGCAGCCAGCTGACCATAGAGCTGATCAGAGACCAGAGTGGCTCCAAACATCTCTATGGCCTAAGAAACCGGAAGCTACGAGCATTTCATGACTTAGATTTCGCCGGATGTAAACAGCGCCATTGGGAAATTGGGAAAGCATTTTATCACACAGATCTTGGTGTGGTCAGATGCTTTGAGGGCAGAGGAGAGATCTAGGGTCTAATAGACCCCAATTTTTTTCAAAAAAGAGTACCTGTCACTACCTATTGCTATCATAGGGGATATTTACATTCCCTGAGATAACAATAAAAATGATTAAAAAAAAATGAAAGGAACAGTTTAAAAATAAGATAAAAAAGCAAAAAAATAATAAAGGAAAAAAAAAAAAAGCACCCCTGTCCCCCCCTGCTCTCGCGCAAAGGCGAATGCAAGCGTCAGTCTGGCGTCAAATGTAAACAGCAATTGCACCATGCATGTGAGGTGTCACCACGAACGTCAGATCGAGGGCAGTGATTTTAGTAGTAGACCTCCTCTGTAAATCTAAAGTGGTAACCTGTAAAGGCTTTTAAAGGCTTTTAAAAATGTATTCAGTTTGTCGCCACTGCACGTTTGTGCGCAATTTTAAAGCATGTCATGTTTGGTATCCATGTACTCGGCCTAAGATCATCTTTTTTATTTCATCAAACATTTGGGCAATATAGTGTGTTTTAGTGCATTAAAATTTTAAAAAGTGTGTTTTTTCCCCAAAAAATGCGTTTGAAAAATCGCTGCGCAAATACTGTGTGAAAAAGAAAATGAAACACCCACCATTTTAATCTGTAGGGCATTTGCTTTAAAAAAATATATAATGTTTGGGGGTTCAAAGTAATTTTCTTGCAAAAAAAAATAAATTTTTCATGTAAACAAAAAGTGTCAGAAATGCCTTTGTCTTCAAGTGGTTAGAAGAGTGGGTGATGTGTGACATAAGCTTCTAAATGTTGTGCATAAAATGCCAGGACAGTTCAAAACCCCCCCAAATGACCCTATTTTGGAAAGTAGACACCCCAAGCTATGTGCTAAAAGTCATGTCGAGTCCATGGAATATTTTATATTGTGACACAAGTTGCGGGAAAGAGACATTTTTTTTTTTTTTTTTTGCACAAAGTTGTCACTAAATGATATATTGCTCAAACATGCCATGGGAATATGTGAAATTACACCCAAAATACATTCTGTTGCTTCTCCTGAGTATGGGGATACCACATGTGTGAGACATGTGTGGGAGCCTAGCCGCGTACAGCACCCCGAAAACCAAGCACCGCCTTCAGGCTTTCTAAGGGCATAAATTTTTGATTTCACTCTTCACTGCCTATCACAGTTTCGGAGGCCATGGAATGCCCAGGTGGCACAAAACCCCCCCAAATGACCGCATTTTGGAAAGTAGACACCCCAAGCTATTTGCTGAGAGGTATAGTGAGTATTTTGCAGACCTCACTTTTTGTCACAAAGTTTTAAAAATTGAAAAAAGAAAAAAAAAAGAGTTTTTTCTTGTCTTTCTTCATTTTCAAAAACAAATGAGAGCTGCAAAATACTCACCATGCCTCTCAACAAATAGCTTGGGGTGTCTACTTTCCAAAATGGGGTCATTTGGGGGGGTTTTGTGCCACTTGGGCATTGCATGGCCTCCGAAACTATGATAGGTAGTGAGGAGTGAAATCAAAAATTTACGCCCTTAGAAATCCTGAAGGCGGTGATTGGTTTTTGGGGCCCCGTACGCGGCTAGGCTCCCAAAAAGTCCCACACATGTGGTATCCCCATACTCAGGAGAAGCAGCTGAATGTATTTTGGGGTGCAATTCCACATAGGCCCATGGCCTGTGTGAGCAATATATCATTTAGTGACAACTTTTTGTTAATTTTTTTTTTTTTTTGTCATTATTCAATCACTTGGGACAAAAAAATAAATATTCAATGGGTTCAAAATGCCTCTCAGCAATTTCCTCAAGAAATGACATAGGCAGTCATAAACTAAAAGCTGTGTAAATTCCAGAAAATGTACCCTAGTTTGTAGACGCTATAACTTTTGCGAAAACCAATAAATATACGCTTATTGACTTTTTTTACCAAAGACATGTGGCTGAAAACATTTTGGCCTAAATGTATGACTAAAATTGAGTTTATTGGATTTTTTTTATAACAAACAGTAGAAAATATCATTTTTTTTCAATATTTTCGGTCTTTTTCCGTTTATACCGCAAAAAATAAAAACGGCAGAGGTGATCAAATACCTTCAAAAGAAAGCTCTATTTGTGGGAAGAAAAGACGCAAATTTCGTTTGGGTACAGCATTGCATGACTGCGCAATTAGCAGTTAAAGTGACGCAGTGCCAAATTGGAAAAAGTCCTCTGGTCTTTAGGCAGCATAATGGTCCGGGGCTGAAGTGGTTAATAGAGAATACCAGTATATAGACATATCTATAGATGTAGGTTCTTGTGTCCACCAGCAGAGAGAAGTTGGGTAGATGCCACACTCCCAATTCTGGAGGCATAATAATGGTCTAGCACAGGGGTCTTCAAACTACGGCCCTCCAGTTGTTCAAGAACTACAATTCCCATCATGCCTAGTCATGTCTGTGAATGTCAGAGTTTTTACAATGCCTCATGAGATTTGTAGTTCCGCAACAGCTGGAGAGCCATAGTTTGAAGATTCCTGATAACTCTAGCATGTCTTGAAAACAGGTAGTTTTTCATGTGCCTTGTAAAATGCCCAAGAAATATTGTTTGGAAATTACAAGTGGGTCATGGCACATCTATATTCCAAATTTGGCACTTAAGATGGTCATGCACTATGCAATCTGATTGGCCTGTCTCTGTACAACTCGATATTTAGGCAAAATAGGTAGTAGGAAGATGCTCTTGAACAAATTATTCAAATTATAGGAAATCAAACAGGCTCTTGCACTAAATCTAATTTAATTAAGCTCTAACTGATTGCAGTGTATGGTCACCTTTAACCGCTTGCTGACAAGCGGCCGCAGTTATACTGCAGCAACATGGCTCAGCTGCGCGAATCGCCGTCATGTTATGTCACTTAGTCTCTTGGCCACTAGGGGCACGTGCCCCCTGCTCGCCCATTGAGCCAATACGAGTGCCCGGCGCTCGCGATTAGACATGTGCAATTTGTTTCATAACAAATCGTAATTCGGGTGAATTTTGCATCTTTCGGACATTCGGATGCATCTGAATGAAAAAAAATAACGAATTTCAACTAATATGAAAGAAATTATCGTGAATATAACAAATTAATTTGACATGATTTGGTAATTCGTTAAAGATCTAATGAAACAAAAGGTCAACTCAAAGTAAATCTTACAGTCCAATCAGATGATTCATTTTGTGCTGGAGGTTGGATTACTGGCAAAGTGCATTCCTGAGAACTGAGTGAGAAGGGTGTTGTATTGTATTTGAGCTGAGGAGAAGAGATATTGTCATTGTGTGTGTGTTAACAGATTCAATAAACAAACGACTTTCCAAACTACGAATCATTATCATGAATCAATATACATACATAAATATCGAATTTCAACTAATATGAAAGAAATTATAGTGAATATAACAAATGAATTTGACATGATTTGGTAGTTCGTTAAAGATCTAATGATTCATTTTGTGCTGGAAGTTGGATTACTGACAAAGTGCATTCCTGAGAACTGAGTGAGAAGGGTGTTGTATTGTATTTGAGCAGAGGAGAAGAGATATTGTCATTGTGTGTGTTAATAGATTCAATAAACAATAAATAAATAAATGACTTTCCAAACTATGAATCATTATCACGAATATACATACGTACATAAATATCGAATTTCAACGAATACGAAAGAAATTATAGCAGATATAACAAATGAATTCAACATGATTCGAGATTCAGTATAACGAATATCGACACTCTACAGAAATAACGAATTATCCAAAAACGAATTAACGTAACATAGCGAATATAACAGAACGAAATTATGTATTTTACGAATGACAACGAACCGAAACTAAACAAAATTTTCCATTGTGCACAAGTCTACTCGCGATCACCGCCAGGCTCCCGCGATCGCTCGGGGCACACCGAGAACCGGGATCTGTGTGTGTAAACACAGTTTCCGGTTCTCTGAGGGGAGAAGTGATAGATCGTCTGTTCATACAGAGTATGAACAGCGATCTATCTCTTCCCCTACACAGTCCACTCCCCCCTTCAGTTAGAACACACACTAGGGAACACATTAACCCCTTGATCGCCCTCTAGTGTTAACCCCTTCCCTGCCAGTGACATTTTTACAGTAATCAATGCATTTTTATAGCACTAATCGCTGTATAAATGCCAATGGTCCTAAAAATGTGTAAAAATTTTCCGACGTGTCCACCATAATTTCGTAGTCCCGATAAAAATCACAGATCACCACCAGTACTAGTAAAAAAAAAATAATAATAAAAATGCCATAAAACTATTCCCTATTTTGTAGACGCTATAACTTTTGCGCAAACCAATCAGTATACACTTATTGCGATTTTTGTTACCAAAAATATGTAGAAGAATACATATCGGCCTAAACTGAGGAAAAAAATATTTTTTTTATATATTTTTGGGGGATATTTATTATAGAATAAAGTAAAAAATATTGTGTTTTTTTCAAAATTGTTGCTCTTTTTTTGTTTATAGCGCAAAAAATAAAAAATGCAGAGGTGATCAAATACCACCAAAAGAAAGCTCTATTTGTGGAAAAAAAAGGACGTCAATTTTGTTTGGATGCAACGTCCCAT
Organism: Lithobates clamitans; assembly: GCA_037952925.1. Classification (NCBI taxonomy): domain Eukaryota; kingdom Metazoa; phylum Chordata; class Amphibia; order Anura; family Ranidae; genus Lithobates; species Lithobates clamitans. The sequence continues at coordinate 5,064,396 of JBBGZY010000510.1, forward strand.
GATCTAGCAATTGTCCGTTAAAGTAATGCAGTGCCGAATCGCAAAAAGTGCTCTGGTCAGGAATGGGGTAAAATCTTCCGGGGCTGAAGCGGTTAAAGATCAAGATCTGAAAATATTAATTTATTGGGTTTAGAAACATTTCTCTGTTCTTTGTAATGTATTGAAAGATTTTGGTAAAAAAAGAAGTTCAAAGATATATTAGAAGTGATAAGAATGAGATTAGCATCAAAAGGGTTAATTAACTGAGAACACCTACTAATTCCCTAACAAGACACAGCCAATGAGATGAAATTAACCAATTATATTGGGCATGCGCTATTATCAATGAGAAAATTGCAGTTACTCTAGCGACACCCGTCCAGTGGATTACATGATGCAGCCCTTCGCTGATGCGGTAACGTAATAATATACGTGTATATACTAGCCCACGGCTAATGCAGCGGTGTTACCGTTATCAAGTACCAAGCTACTAAATACATACCAGGAAACCTTAGGGGAAGCTGATGACCATAATGACTGACCACTTATGATCCTCTCTATTTGAATATTCAATTGATGATTGAACTGCATATCCTTTCCCTGCTACGTAGCATCACCATTCAGACCCATCCCTATTATTAGGTCCTGGTCATATTGTATTACTACCCAAGCAGCTCATTTATCCAATGATACCCTGCTTTTCTACTAGCACACGCGCTTCTACTCTCTCCCTCTCTCCACCCCATCATTGCTTTGGACCATAGCTGACCGCCCTTACCACCATTAACTGGGAATTAACACCAACGGTTAATCCATTTTGATCACCACCATTTGGCTAATTGGCTGCCCCTAAGGTCGCTGAGGTACAAAGCAATACGCCCGGACTGGGCCAGCTTTACTTCCTATATAATTGTTTGTCCTGTATGTCAAGTCTCTGTCCACGGTATTATTGTTACATTGTTGCCATAATGATCATTGCACTTTACAATATCATTTAATTTTTCTGTTTAATATTGTCGAAAATAAAGTTGTTTTTATTAAGCTTTAAATCTTTAGACTACTCTGTTGCTAATGGTAACCCCTTTCATAAGCTCACCTCTATTGGGCTTATTCCCCTTCCCCTTCCCCTTATAGTGTACATTTGTTTATGGTTACAGCAACAGCACCCTAACGGGTTAAGGATCTAGTACGGGTCATAGCATTTCTTTGACCTAGTACAGGTGGTTACTTGTGCCTCCTACTCCCCCTTCCCCAAACCCCCCTCCACCATTTTTTGTTACTCTAGCGACAGTGCAGTTTACATATGCGGGTATTTATTTTTTTTTCCATCAAAGAGATTTTATTGAAAAGTTTTATACAGCTTACAATCAAAGTCATGTAGCACATAAATAGAAAAAGATATATATCACAGGTTTTCGTGGACACATATTTCTGGCCTAAAGCAGGAAAGTAACATCTCGCTACTACTGGATAGTATTGGGCCGATGAGTGTTATTTGGTTTGTCTAGCCTTTAAGTTATAATACGTCATAACAATATTTTATTTGGTATCATATAATATTCATTGTATCACTGTAATTTCTGCTATTATAAACAACTTTGATTCTGTGAGTTAGAAAAGGATAGTACAGTTAGAAAGTAGAGAGGGGTTTTGGGACGGGGTATTATAGTCTGAGACTGCTTGTTTTAGGTGTTTGTTTGTTATGTTATAAGTCTCGTCTGGTGAAGAGTGGTCGTTATTACTGACATATGGTTTATGTTTCCTTGTTATGTCTTCATTTTGAATTTCTCATTATGTCATCAGCTCTTCATTTGTTTTGGAGAATAAGAAAGCAAACCACGGAGACCATGTTTTTTGGTACTTTTCCGCTTTGTCTGTGGATTGCGCCACGGTGTCCTCCATGTGGCAAATTTCATCAACTTTTTTTAACCAGGTTTGTATGGAAGGAGGTTTCTTATTTTTCCAATAAAGTGGAATTAAGGTCTTAGCCGCATTGAGTAAGTTCTTTGTCAGTGATTTTTTGTACCGTCGAAGCGGAAAATTTGAAATATGGAGTAAACAGCAAGGTGCGTCTAGTTGCAAACTGGTCTCCGTGATTAGCCTCACTAGGTCCCTGACCTTATCCCAGAATTCTCTCAGAATAGGGCACTCCCACCAGATATGAATCAGAGTGCCTTTTGCCTCCCCACACCTCCAGCATCTGTCCGAGGAGTGAGGAAACCATTTCGAAAGCCTATCAGGTGTTCTGTACCAGTGTGTCAGGAGTTTGTATGACGTTTCTTGTGTTTTGGTATTTATGGAACATTTGTGCGCCATAATGCAAGCTGCGTTCCATTGTTTGTCAGTGAACTCTATTTGTAGGGCCTTGGACCAGTCAGCTTTAAATCTGTCGTCTGTTAGCTCTTTTGTCTTTTGTAGCCAGCTATATGTAATTGAGGTTGCTCTATCTAGTTGTGTGCCTTTTAGGCAAGTGTCTTCTAGTTCTGATAGCTGCCTAAAACAAAGCGTGTTTCTAGGTTTACTGGTGAGGTAGCTGCGTATTTGTAAATATGACCATGTGGGTAAATGTCGTAGTTCACTGTCTACTTTTAGTGAGTTGATGTCTTTAATGCTGCCTTTGTGAATACAATTTGTGGCGAGTAGTGGTTGTTTACCCTCAGGTGTCTGTAAGGTCTTATTATTAATTCCTGGGGGAAAATCAGGGTTGTCCATCAACGGTGAGAGTGGGCCGGGGACTGAGGTCAAAGTCGTGGTGTTTACTACCTTCTGGAATAGGTTGAGCGTGGTGCCTGTCAGCGGGTGGTCTTTAAGTTTTGGGTTTTGAGTCTTCCAGGGTATCCAGGGGGAGAATTTCAGTGGGGTTTGGTGTATTGAGGTTTCCAGTGTTACCCAGTCTTTGGAATCAGTGTGACAGTGCCAGTCAATCACCCTTGTGAGGTGAGAGGCCATATAGTAGTTGTAGAAGTCTGGTAAACCCATATCCCCCTGATCTTTTGGTCTTGTTAGTAATTGGAATTTGATTCTGGCTTTTTTGTGTCCCCAGAGAAATTGGATAAGGGTGGATTGTAAGTTTCTAAAGAACACCTGTGGGATCTTAATTGGGAGTGATCTGAGTAGGTAAAGCAGTCTGGGGAGAATAACCATTTTCAATATTGCCGCCCTCCCAAACCATGAAAAATATTTATTGTGCCATTTTTTAAGGTCCTTTTTTATTTCTTGCAGTAGAGCAGGAAAGTTATGTTCAAACAGGAGCGTTATTTTTGGTGTCAAATTAATTCCCAGGTATTTGAGGGATTTAGTTTCCCACCTAAAGGGGGAGTTGTTTTTGGTTTTGGTCAGGGATTCGTCCGTGAGGGATAGATTCATCGCTTCAGATTTTGTATAGTTTATTTTAAGGTTTGACAAGTATCCATAGTGTGTGAATTGTTTCATCAGGTTAGGGATTGTTACGTGAGGGTTGGTCAGGAAGAATAGCAGGTCATCTGCGTACGCCGCGGTCTTGTATTCCTTATTTGCCACTTTAAATCCTGTGATTGAGTTATCTAGGTTAATCTTTCTGATAAATGGTTCTAAGGAAAGGATGAATAGTAAAGGGGACAATGGGCATCCTTGTCTGGTACCGTTTGTGATCAAGACCCTCTCCAAAAGCGTACCGTTGATTTTCAGCTGAGCTGACGGTTTGTCATAAAGAGCTGAGATCCATTTCATCATCTTCGGACCTAGCCCCACATATTTGCATGTGTCTAGCATATAGTCCCAAGAGACTCTATCGAAGGCCTTCTCCGCGTCTGTGGACAGGAGAAGGCCCTCGCATTCCCCTCTATTAGCTGCATGTGTTAGTAGAAGGGCCTTGATCACATTGTCCCTTGCCTCTCTATTGGGCATGAAGCCCACCTGTTCCGGGCCTATAATGGAGTGTAGGATGAGCCTTAATCTATTTGCCATTACTTTTGCTAGAATTTTCAAGTCTAAATTCAATAGTGAGATGGGTCGGTAGCTTTTGCAGTCAGTGGGGTCTTTCCCTGTTTTTGGTATTACAGTAATGTGTGCAGCTAGGAATTCGGTTGGTGCGGTGGAGGTTGAAGATAGAGCATTTAAAGCTCTATGTAGGGGGGGAGTTAGGATTTGGTCAAATGTTTTGTAGTAAATAGATGTAAAGCCGTCCGGGCCCGGACTTTTCCCTGCTTTGAGGTCCTTTATTGCTGATTTAATTTCTAATTCTGAAATTTCTTCTTCCAATGAGGAGGTCTCTGTGTCACTGAGTTTGGGAAGCCCACTTTCAGTGAGGTAATCTTGTATTGCTTGTTGTCTGTTTACCTTTATGTCGTGAGGTTTGTGTTGTGTGGGTAGGTTATATAACTGTGAGTAAAATTTTTGGAAGTGTGTTGCTATTTCCTCTGTTGTAACATCTAGCGTTCCTTTTTGAGATCTAATCCCATCAATGTTGTTCTTTGAATTAGCTTCTTTCAATGCTCTGGCTAGTATTCTGCCTGTTTTGTCACCAGTCTCATAGAATATTGCTTTTTTAAAGAATAGCATTCTTTTAGTTTTGCGATCAAAGATTTGTTGAAGTGTCTTACGGGTGTCAAGCAGTTCCTGGGCTGATTGCATTGAAAGTGAGTGTTTATGACTGTTTTCCAACTTATGTATTTTGTTTATCAGTGTATTTATTTCTTGTTCTTGTTTTTTCTTTCTTTGGGATCCTAGTTTAATTAATTCTCCTCTGATACAGCATTTGTGTGCCTGCCAGATTGTCATTGGGTCCATTTCGGTGGTGGTGTTATTTTTAAAGTAATCAGTCAGTGCGGTAGTTATTTTGGGTGTCAGTTCTGGGTCTGTAATAAGTGACGAGTTAAGTCTCCATATGTTTGATCTAGGGGTTGGTGTGTTTAGGTCTATTTGTAGAGATATGGGTGCGTGGTCGGACAGCACTTGGACCCCTATTTGTGCGTCTGTAACATTAGGTAGAACTCTCTGGGTTATGAACAGTAAATCTATGCGGGAATATCTGTTGTGTGGGACTGAATGATGGGAAAAGTCTCTGTCATCAGGGTGAAGGAACCTCCATGTGTCCACTAGCTGTAGGGAATTAAGAAGGGTCTTAATTTTTTTAAGAGCACTATATTTAATGCAGGATTTCCCTGAAGAGGAATCAACTGCTGGGTTTAATGGGATGTTAAAATCACCTCCCATTATAAGTAGTCCTGATGCGAACCCTGTCAGTTCACGTACTATTTTTTGGCAAAAGGTAACTTGTCCTGAATTGGGGAAGTATACGTTTGCTAGTGTGATGGGTCTGTTGTAATATAGACCTTTTAGAAATAGGTATCTACCCTCTGGGTCTATCAGACTCCCGCTGAGGGTAAATGGGGCATCTCTACTCACTAGAGTTGAGACTCCTTTGGTTTTAGCGTTATTATTCGTTGCATGGTATGCCTCAGTGAAATAGTTATTGGTGAGTCTAGGAACATGGCCTGTTTTAAAGTGGGTCTCCTGGAGGAGAACAAAGTGAGGCTTACCCTTTTTCAGTTCCCTCAGGAGAGATGTCCTTTTTTCTGGGATATTGAGACCTCGTATGTTATGTGAAATCACCTTGGGGGATTTCCCCAATGTTGAGTAAGCCATCAGAATGTATGGCTATCTGGAGTCGTAGCGTAAGACCTGTAAAAGATTCTAATGTGGCAGTTAACGACCAATCTCAACTGTAATTTAGTATTGTTTGGTAGGAGGGTGGGGGGAAGGGGTATACAAAGAGATAAAAGTAAGAAAGAAGAGAAGCTATGAGAAGATAAGGTAACACGAGGTGAGTACACCTCCAAACAGAGTAATTGTGTTTACTTTAGTTAGTTAAATCACCACGCTAAAGTAGTTAAGTAGTGTATCAGAGTCAAGAAAACTCAGCTCCAGTACACTTTTGCGGGTGCGTGGGAGGTCAACGAGCGAAAAAATATAAAAAAGAAAAAAAGAAAAGTCTCAAAAAGTAGCACTTGTTGTACACTAGAGAACTGTTAAAACAAGTATAACGGAGAAAAAATGAACGACGCAGCCTCTTGTTGGCTTTAACTGTGTTTGGATCCAAGGGAGACATCTTGTTCTTGCATCCCTCTCCTGGGTTCACAACTGTAGGTAGCTCCTGGTTAATGAGTCTCACTTTCGGTCACAACCTACCCCCTAGAGTCAACATCTACTATTCAGGTTTTATGTAAAAATGAAAAAGAAAAAACAAGAAAAATAGAGAACACAAAATTGCTTGATCGGCCTGTGGCCTATGGTGTTTCAAAGCTATCTTGATTTAACTACAGAGAACTCTGAGCAGTTGGTGTAACAAACATCTTGTGGAATTGTGGCTCCGATTGGAGTCAGTGTCATGGAGCGTCCCTTCACATGTAGATAATGTGATATGTCGCTTCTAGGCCATAACTGCATAGAACCAATTTTATAATGAGAAATCTGAATGGTTACATCTGCTTTGGTCGTTAACTGCGATCGTAGATGAAGGGCTGGTTGGATTCTCACAAGTCCGAGAAATCTCGGGGATAGATAGTGATCATGGTCAGTTCTATTGTTAAATCCTTATTAAGGTGAATTCTTAGAGAGGATCCGGGGTAAAGTTCACTGGATTAGTTAAGATTGCGAAATCTAGACAGCGTGGAGCGAGTGTTGGGAGTCCCCCTTGTTGAGCCCCCTCCCCTTCCATGTTTCATTTTTTTAGAAAGTTGTTTCTCAGGTGTGGATAGCGGGGAGTTGGGCGGGCTTCCAGTGTGGGGAGGCACGGAGAACTCCTGGTACCATTCGGGAAGATCAACTGGGTCTAAATCCAGTGCAGCACAGAATTCAGGGAGGTCATCTGGTGTGCGCAGGATAAGCTGTTTTCCAGCAAATGTGGTCACTAGGGCAAAAGGAAAATGCCAAGTGTAGCGTATGTCTTTTTCTCTTAGCTTATCTAGGAGGGGTCGAAGCGCCCTGCGGTTTCTCAATGTGATCTGTGAGAGATCTTGGTATAACATGATATTTGCCCCATTAAAGATTATGTGTTCATTTCTCCTTGCCTTCCTCATGATTTCTTCCTTGAGGGGGAAGCTCTGCAAGCAGCATATTATATCTCTTGGGGGAGCTGTGTCTGGGCCCCTAGCTCTGAGTGCTCTGTGAGCTCTGACGAATTCTATGTCTGAGTCCTCCTGCTTTTCTAGGAGGCTGTTGAAAACACGCTTCAAGGCAGGTATTATTTGGTCGCTGTCTACTGACTCAGGGATCCCCCTCACCCTTATATTGCTCCTTCTTCCTCGGTTATCGAGGTCCTCAATGTGCCGGTTCATTTCAATGAAATGTGAGACATGTGTGTCAGCTATCTTGTCTAGTCTGAGGAGGGCTCTGTCTCTATGTCTTCCCTGCACTTCCACTGCTTCCAGTTTATCTGAAAGTACTAGCAGATTAGACTTCAGGTCTGTGATGGCTGCTGAGAACGTTGCTTTAATGTCTGCAGCAAAGACAGACATATCAGAGTAGGTTAGGGGTTTGTTCAAGCGTTTCCCACTCCTACCTGTGTCCTCCAGTGCGGATTGCGAGTCCTCGCTGTATTCGTCCTCCTCGTGTTGTGCGCCCGCCATCTTGGGTTCCTTCACGTTGCCGCGGTCCGCGGGTTTAGTTTTCAGGAACTCCGAGATGCTTCTGGAAGAGGCCGAGGCTGGGGTACGGCGTGTTTTGAGGTGAGGGGTCTGGTGAGTCAGTCTGCCCATCTCCCGATCCAAGTGCTCAGGGTAATGTGCTTTCGGCTGCGTCTATCCACAGGAGCTCCTCTAGTGTGCTGCCATCTCGCTCGCTGGCTAAGCCACGCCCCATGCGGGTATTTATTATCTCTGTTTGCGCTTCAATGTGTGCCAGTTCACATGTTCGATTAATGACTTTTCCAGTGCACCAATTAATGTATGAACTGCTGCAGTGCCTTCTTCTTAGTAAATCACCCCCATTGTGTATCCACCAAGAAAAAATATATATTTGCATTTAAGCATTTTTTTCATTTTTATTAAAGAGAGGGTTACAAGAGTGTCCTGCGGACAGGACAGTGAAAGAGCAGCACCAGACTGATCATCCCTAAAGTTGGCCATAGAGGGATCATTTGAGGTGGTTGGGGGAATACTCCTCACTGCAGTGTTGTATTCTGACAGTGATGACTCCACTGTTGGAATGCACTGATCATCAGTGCTGCAGTTAATTACACTTCAAGCGCTGATCGAACATGAATGTTCCAACATTCCCGTTTGAGGGAAGCCCTTCATTAGATTCATTAGATGTCTTTTCTCTAGTGGGAACAGTTATAGATGGACTAAAATTTGTCCAGTCCCTGCTGACTCGGCCAAATTTCAATCCATCCATGGCCAGGTTTATGCTCAATCTGAGCTCTTCTCTTAGCAGCAAGTTTCTTGGCATCACATTTTTGTGCAGAACGCCTGATTGGTTCCCAGTTCTGCCCTCCCTTTCTCTCAAATTCAAGTATATGCTGGTAACTGATTTCTTCTGCTGCGTGGGGCATAGTCTATAGAATTTTAAGGATAGTAAACTTAGTAAAGCATTCCGGATTAGTCAAACAAGGACTAGTACTGTATAGTCCAAATTTTGAATAACTGTTACTGCTTGCTGCTTTTTGTTGTAGGGCCTATTCTACTAAATTTGCAAATGCAGCATAGTAGACCAGACATTCAGCAGCACTGCTGCATGTTTGTAAGATATAGCTATAAATTCCTTTAACTGTAAATCATAATTTCTTTGTTCAGTGGGGTTCATTCTATTTTATTTGCAACTGCAGCATATCAGACCAGACACTAAACAGCAGTGCTGCATGTCTCTACATTAAAGCCATAAACTACTTTTACTCTTCACCATCCTTGTTTTGTGCTGTGGGGCTTATTCTATAACATTTGCAATAACAACATGTTGGGCAAAGCATTGAGCACCAGTGCTGCTTGTCTGCACAGTATAATCATAACCTACTTTTACTGTTCAAGACCATTGCTTTGTGCTGTGAGGCTTATTCCACTACATTTGCAATTGCAGCATATTAGAACTGGAATTGAACAGCAGTGCTTTATGTCTGCAGAGTATAGCTGTAAACTGTAAACATATTTACTTCATTACCATTGCTTTGTGTTTTGGGACTCATTTTACTGCATTTGTAACTGCTGCATATTAGTCCAGGTATTGAGTAGCAGTGCTGCCTGTCCACACAGTATAGTGTCATCTACTTTTACTGTACATCATCATTGCTTTGTGCTGTGGAGTTTCGTCTACTACATTTCCAATTTGCAGAATATTAGACCAGGCACTGAGCAGTAATTCTGCTTGTCTGAATGATATAGCTGTTCACTACCTTTTTTTTTCATCATTGTTTGTGCTGTGGGTGTTACTATACTAAATTTGCAACATATTAGACCAGGCATTCAGCACCAATTACTCCAATGTTTCGAGCTTACAAGTAAAACGTGAATCTAGAATCCAAGTGCAACCCTAAAATATTACAATTGAAGGTAAGATTATATTATCAACATCATTTGGGTGTAAGAGCCCATGCATTTCAGGGGCCACATATTGTTCCCTTCATCAGGGCCTTAATCAGGGCTACAACCTGAAAAAATTTAAGTAAAAATTGTCGTCAGGAAGAAACAAATACCTGTAAATACAAAGTCAAATTCATGTACTATATCTATACTGTACACATGTGCATTCCTACACCTATATATACCGTACATGTGTATGTAAACACAACTGTTTAGGCTGATAAATAGATTACACAGTCAATGAAAAATGATTCACATACAGTTGTGCTCATAAGTTTACATACCCTGGCAGACTATATGATTTCTTGGCCATTTTTCAGAGAATATGAATGATAACACAAAAACATTTCTTTCACTAATGGTTAGTGTTTGGCTGAAGCCATTTGTTATCAATCAACTGTGTTTACTCTTTTTAGATTATAATGGCAACAGAAACTACCCAAATGACCCTGATCAAAAGTTTACATACCCTGGTGATTTTGGTCTGATAATATGCACACAAGTTGACACAAAGGTGTTTGAATGGCTATTAAAGGTAACCATCCTCACCTGTGATCTGTTTGCTTGAAATTGGTGTGTGTGTGTGAGGAAAGGGATATAAAAATATATCCAAGAAATTGAGAATGACAATCAGCAGTGTTCATACTCTAATCAAGAAGTGGAAAATGAAGGGTTCTGTTGAAACCAAACCACGGTCAGGTAGACCAACCAAGATTTTAGCCACAACTACCAGAAAAATTGTTCGGGATGCAAAGAAAAACCCACAAATAACAAATAACTTCAGTTGAAATACAGGACTCTCTGAAAACATGTGGTGTGGCTGTTCCAAGATGCACAATAAGGAGGCACTTGAAGAAAGATGGGCTGCGTGGCCGAGTCTCCAGAAGAAAGCCATTACTACGCAAATGCCACAAAGTATCCCACTTACAATATGCCAAACATCACAGAGACAAGCCTCAAATCTTTTGGCACAAAGTCATTTGGAGTGATTAAAACTCCAAAAAGACCAAAATTGAGCTTTTTTGCCACAACCATAAATGCTACAATTGGATAGGAGTCAACAAGGCCTATGATGAAATTACGGAGGTGGATCGCTGATGTTTTGGGGGTATGTGAGCTACAAAGGCACAAAAAATTTGGTCAAAATTGTTGACAAGATGAATGCAGTATGCTATCAAAAAATACTGGAGGAACATTTGCATTCATCAGCCAGGAAGCTGCTCATGGGACCTATTTGGATATTCCAACATGACAATGATCCAAAACACAAAGCCAAGTCAACCTGTCATTGGCCACAGCAGAATAAAGTGAAGGTTCTGGATTGGCCATCTCAGTCTCCTGACCTCAATATCATTGAGCCACTCTGGGGAGATCTCAAATGTGCAGTTCATGCAAGACAGCCCAAGAATTTACAGGAACTGGAGGCTTTTTGCCAAGAGGAATGGGCAGCTTTACCATCTGAGAAGATAAAGAGCCTCACTCACAAATACCAAAAAGACTTGCTGTCATTGATGTTAAAGGGGGCAATACACAGTATTAAGAACTGGGGTATGTAAACTTTTGATCACGGTCATTTGGGTAGTTTCTGTCACCATTATGATTTAGAAAAGAGTAAACACAGTTGATTGATAATACATGGCTTCAGCCAAACACTAACCATGAGTGAAAGAAAAGTGTTTGTGCTATCATTCATATTCTCTGAAAAATGACCAAGAAATCATAAATTCTGCTAAGGTATGTAAACTTATGAGCACAACTGTAAATTTACAGTTGTATTGATTGCGCTTAATGTAAAAAAACTAGCAATCATATAAAACCAATTAACATCAACTAAAATTGTGACAGCAGCACTCACTAAAATCCACATACAGATAAAAACAATAAACAAAATAATTGTGTTGTGCTGTCCAACAAACATTGGATGAAACATGACCTGACCAATGACAAATTTTATCTTTATTTTTCACATTGTAGCCCTAATAAAGGGGTTTATATATGGCCTCTGAAATGTATTAACCCTTATACTCAGTTGATGTTTGGAATAAAACCTTACCTTAAGCTATTTCAGTTTGGCGTTTTGATTCTAGATTCAAATATTTTTAGGGAATAGATTTGTGGATGATGGACTTTATAGGTATAACACAAGTATATATTAAAAATAAATTTATTACAAAAATAGAAACAAGATAATTGCATAAAAATGTCATCAATTATTCACAAAATGTGCCTTTGAGCATAAACAACTCACCACCTACCTACATAGAAAGTATTTATCAAAAATCGGAGGACCAAACAGATCACTCTCCAATATTGGTAGGAGAATTGAAGACACAGTGTACATGGGGCCTTACATTCAAAAGGCGAAGAGGAAAGAATGAGCAGAGAGTCGTATCCTCAGCACAGCTGGGAATTCATGGAAACAGATCTTCAAATCACTTCTAAAATGATCTATAAGGCAGCCTCACGCTGAAAACCCTAAGGTAGTTAGTGGTGCTTGACAAAACCAATGAAGAGTATCCAGGACATCTAATGTGATAATGTCTAGATCAGTTAGGGGAGGCTCCCACTGACTGAACAGCTCAATTATCCAAGGTATATGGTTCCTGATTGATATCTTATAGAGTGGAGTTCCCTCAGGATCTCTGCCCAAGTGACAGCACCGCACGTGGTGGAAACAAATATTGTTTTCGCATCTTGAGGTCATTGTGGTTGTTCCTCTGTGCAGGAAAGCTGCGCACTCATCACCTTCATTACTGTGATGCCCAACAGGGACATCATCAGCACAACATACATTTGAGTAACAAAGTTTCACTTGTTATTATCTTAAAGCTGATTTCCAGGTTTTATTTAACTGTAAATAGTTTGTTTGGACCAAGCTGATTCAAATGAAGTATTTATCTCACTAATAGTTGCAGTGACTGGGAGCACTGTATAAACTGTATGTATCCTCAACTATATACTGTATACAGCCCTGTGTTTTAAAATCAGGAAAAGAACTTCTCGTCCAGCTCCCAAAACTTCATCTGATAGGCTGAAGTGGAGTTTGTGACATCATCAGAACGCCTTTCCACCTCAGCCAATCAGAAAAAGCGTTGTATTCATTCATAGAATGCAAAGCGTCCTCAAAACAGCTGAGCAGCACATAGTCTGACTCAATTTTGCTCTTGGAGCTGGACAGGAAGTTCTTGTCCAGCTCCTAGAACACAGGACGGTATACAGTATGTAGCTGAAGCTACAAACAGTTCATTTAACGCTCCCAGTTACTGCAATTGTTAGTGAGGCAAATAGTTTGTTTGGACCAGCTTGGTTCAAATAAATGATTTAAAGTTAAATGAGACCTAGAAATCAGCTTTAAGATTCTAGTGCCACCAATCTGCTACCCTGAGCATCCAACTTACAAGCAGTCCTTATTGCACTCTTTTACAGTATTGAAGAACTATGTGGCAAATAAGGTTTAACTCTTTCATGAATCATGGCTACAGAATGGCCGCTCCTTGCCAGAAAGCCATCATATCATCATATCCTCCCGTGCTTACGTTGCCTTTGCACCCCCTATGGCGGGCATCGGCAGTGATCTGTGATTGTTGCGCCCTGTGGACGCAGCTGATCACAGATTGGGGTAAAGGGCCAATCAGGGCGGCTCTTTACCACATGATCAACTGTGTCCAATCACAGTTGATCACAGATGTAAACAGGATTTGCCGGTTATCGTTATTTCTTCCCCTCACGCTAACAGCGCATGAGAAGAGGAGGCATGAAAACTGGCAAATCCACACAGGGGACATCTGCACTAACAATCAGGCCACTTATTTTCAGTATCCTGATTATCAGTGCAACCCCAACAGTGCCCACCAGTGCTGCCAATCAGTGTCCACCACTGATGACAATTAATGCCCACCAGTGCTGCCATTCAGCGATCCCTGTCCGTGCCAATCAGTGCCGCCTATCATTGCAGCCTATTAGTGTCCATCAATGCCGCCTATCAGTGCCCATCAGTGCCACCTATCAATACTGCATATCAGTGCAGCCTCATCAGTGCCCATTAGTGCTGCCTTATCAGTGCCCATCAGTGCAGCCTATCAGAGCATGTCAGTGCAGCCTCATCAGCACACATCAGTTTAGGAGAAAAATAGAGCCCCTGTATATATGACTAAAGAGGTTTTTTCTCCAATCATTCTAAGTTTGGAGCAAAAAATTGATGCTTTAATGGCTTCCCAGAGTGGGACTAAGCATAAACAGGTCCCCGTCCATTGCTCAGGGCCCTCATGCTGAGGAACAAGGGGCGAGAGATGACGAATTTTTCTCAAGGGACCAGGAATCGGCTGATGTCCGAAGAACCTAATACGAAAGGATCAGGTTCGCAGGAAAGGTGGTTGGTATAGTCTCGCACTGAATTGGTCCGCTCCACATTTTTACTGCCAATAAGCGCGGTCAGTCGATGAGCCCACCTCTGGTTTGGGTTTACTAAAGCCTCCTCAATCTGTTCATGTTTGTCCTATCCATTCATGGCTAAAAAAGCTTATGTATTCTGAGTGGGAGTACCCAGATAAACAGTTTTTTTCCTCCAAAAAAGTTTTCAATACTATATCCTATGGAGGAAGAGTTCTATAAGAAATGGGGATTTCCAGCAGTTGACGCTACTATATCCTCTGTACCTGACTTGTCCAGTAGACAATGCTACTATTCTAAAGGATCCAACAGATAAGAAGTTGGAATTCTTTTTTAAAAGCTATATTTCGCTTGCAGGATCAGCCTGCGATGACAGCAATCAGAGTATCTCAGTTCTTAAAGGACCAGTTTATGGAGGTACTCAAGATTATTCCAGATCAGCAGGCCCAAGATTTGGCCGGGATATCAGAAGCGTTATGTTTTACAGTAGACGCTATGAAAGATTTTATTCTCAAGGCCTCACGGCTCATGCTAGGGTGGGTACATGTGCGTTATGGTTGAAAAATTGGTCAGCCAAAGCGCCATGCAAAAGGTCTTGGCCAGTTTCCCATTTCATGGTGAATGGTTATTTGGAGACGATCTGGATAGGTATATCCAAAGAATTTCTAGTGGGAAAAGTTCCCTTTTACCGGTTAAAAAAAAGTTTAAGATTGAGTTCCACCCCAAAAAAAAAAAATGTAATTTATGTGCATAAAAAAAAAATTAAAAATAATTTGGAGAAATTTTTTTTTACTCACCTCTAAATGCCTGTTGCTAGGGGGTCCCTCGTAGTCTGCCTCCTTCAGCACCTGAGCTCTTGATGTCACTTCAGAAAGGGAGATCAGCTCTGCCGCCTCCCTCTTGTCAATCATCTGGGACACGTCACAGGTCCCAGATGATTGTGCAGTCAATCATGCCCACAGTTACAATGCCGGCGCCGCCAAGCGCAGGGGGAGACGAGTGGGGGAGAAAACCCACAAAACAAAATACTAAAGCCTCTTTATGAAGGGGCACCCCCGCTCGCTCAAGAGTGGGGGGAAGGCTTCTACAGTTTTCAAGGGTCTGGCAGGAACAATGTCAAGACAGATGGGTGGCTTCCTCAATTTCTCTAGGTTACAAACTAGAGTTCCGAGGGTTCCCATCTCCTCATTTTCTCAGATCAAACGTTCCCAGAGATTCCGTGAAAAAAGAAGTCTCTCTTTCTAGCTTTGGATCATCTCTTGTCTCAAAGAGTAATATCGGTGGTCCCCTTGGAAGAGCAAGGCTTAGGGTTTTTATACAAACCTTTTCATGGTTCCAAAGCCAAATGGGGATGTCAGACCCATTTTAGATCTCAAAGATCTAAACTGTTTTTTGAGAATCTGCTCTTTTTGCATTGAGTCAATCGATCAGTAGTCTCCATCCTACAAGGGGAGAACTTCTGGAGTCAATCAAAATCAAGGATGCTTTTCTCCATGTGCTGATTTTCCCCGCTCACCAGAAATTTCTACTCTTCAAGGTAGAAAATCTTCATTCCAGTTTGTAGCCCTGCCTTCGGTCTAGCTACTGCACCTTGAGTGTTTACAAAGGTCCTCCTCCATTAGCCAGGTTAGGGGCTCAAGGTATAACGATACTAGCCTACTTATACGATCTACTCTTAATAGGTCAATCTGTAGCCCGCTTAAAACCAAAGCTTGGTCACCAGAGTCAGCTACCTGGAATACCTAGGTTGAATTCTCAACCTAGAAAAATCCTCCTTAAAACCATCAAGGAGATTGCAGTACTTGGGGCTGACCATAGATACAGCTCAGAAGAGGGTGTTTTTGCCCCAGGAAAGGATCAGTTCCGTAAGGGAACTGATTCAGTTGATCAAAACAAAGAAGAATCCTTCTGTTCGACTTTGCATGAAATTGTTGGGAAAGATGGTGACTTCTTTCAAGGCTGTTCCTTAGGCGCAGTTTCATTCAAGACTGCTGCAAAACAGTCTCCCGTCAACTTGGAATAAGAAGGTCTAAGCTCTGGAATTCCCAAAGTATTGATCCCCCAAGGTGTGTCAGAGCCTCAATTGGTGGTTAATATCCAAAAATCTTCAAAAAGGAAAATTCTTTCTACCAGTTACCTGGAAAGTGGTAACAACAGATGCCAGCCTTCTCGGCCTGGGGAGCAATCCTGTAAGAAGCGTCTGTCCAAGGGAAATGATCCAAATTAGAGATGACCTTGCCCATCAATATTCTAGAGATTCGGGCAGTACGCCTGGCCCTGGAGGCCTGGATGCTCAGAATATGGAATTGTCCTGTCAGGATCCAATCCGACAATACCACAGCTGTGGCCCATATCAATCACCAAGGGGGCAAGAGAAGTCTTGAAGCCCAGAGAAAGGTGAATCATATTCTATCTTGGGAAAGCAACATTCCTTGCCTATCAGCAATTTTCATTCCAGGAAGAGAGAATTTGCAGGCGGAGTCGCCAACAATTGTTTCCGGGAGAATGGTCCCTTCACTTCAACATCTTTCTGTCAATATGCCATTAAATGGGGAGTTTCGGATGTGGATCTGTTTGCACCCAGGTTCAACAACAAGATCGACAACTTTGTGTCAAGGACAAGGGATCTGATGGCATACGGAACAGATACCTTGTTTTTTTCCGTGGGATCACTTTATCACTGATCTATGCATTTCCTCCTGTTCTGCTGCTTCCGCGCCTTCTTGCAGGATCAAGCAAGAAGGGAAGGAGATGATTCTTGTGGCCCCAGCATGGCCCAGGAGATCTTGGTTTGCTGAGATTGTAAAAATGGCAGTAGGGGACCCTTGGACCCTACTGCTATGGCCAGACCTTCTCTCGCAAGGTCCGGTATTCCATCCTACCTTACAAACACTAAATTTAGCGGTTTGGCTATTGAGACCCACATTCTAAAAGATCATGGGCTGTTAGGTTCAGTAGTTTCTACTTGGTTAATGCTAGGAAGCTGGCCTCCAGAGTCATATACTATAGAGTCTGGAAGGCATATGTCTCCTGGTGTAAATCCAGGGGTTGGCACCCCAGGAAATATGTCATGGGTAGAATCCTTGAATTCCTACAGATAGGATTAGAAATTAAGCTGGCCTTGAGTACTGTCAAGGCCAGATGTCGGCTTTATTGGTGTTTTTTCAACAACCACTTGCTTCACACTCTCTGGTTCATAACTTTAATCAGGGGGTAATGCGGATTAATCCTCTAGTCAGGTCACCCCTGAACCCTTGGGACTTAAATTTAGTCCTGTCAGCTTTACAGAAGCAGCCTTTTGAGCCAATATGAGATATTCTCTTGGTCCTCTTGATGAGGAAAAATTATTTTCTTGGTTGCCATATCTTCTATAGGAAGAGTATCAGAGTTGGCTGCTCTTTCTTGTAAAGAGCCATATTTGATTATTAATAAGGATAAGGTCTCATCCTAAATTCCTACCGAAGGTAGTGTCAGGTTTTCATTTAAACCAGGATATTCTTCAGCCTTCATTTTTTCCAGAACCTCGTTCTGTGGAAGAGAGGTCACTACATTCTCTTTATGTGGTGAGAGCAGTGAAGGTCTATTTGAAAGTCTCTGCTCCGATTCGTAAAACAAATATTTTGTTTGTGTTGCCAGATGGTCCTAAAAGAGGACAGGCAGCGTCAAAATCTACTATTTCTAAATGGATTTGTCAATTGATTGTTCAAGCTTATGGTTTAAAGAGGAAAATTCCTCCTTTTCATATTAAAGTGCACTCCACCAGGGCTGTTAGTGCTTCTTGAGCAGTGCATCACCAAGCCTCCATGGCTCAGATCTGCAAGGCCACAACTTGGTCTTCAGTCCATACATTTACCAGATTCTATCAAGTAGATGTAAAAGATCATGAGGATATCGCCTTTGGGCGCAGTGTACTGCAGGCTGTAGTATGAGTCCTCTAGGCTCTTGGTGCCCTACTTTTGTTGTGTCTCTCTCCCTTCAGTTGGAATTGCTATGGGACATCACAATAGTAACTACTATGGCTCTGTGTCCCGTGATGTATGATAAGAAAATAGGATTTTTATAACAGCTTACCTGTAAAATCCTTTTCTTTGAAGTACATCACAAGACACAAAGGTCCCTCCCTTCTTTGGTATGCACGTGTATTGCTTTGCTACAAAACTGAGGTACTCTCACCAGTGGGAGGGGTTATATAGGGAGTGCATTTTTTTAATTTAGAGTGTGCCAGTGTCCATCACCTGGCCTATAACCCACATAGCAACTACTATGACTCTGTGTCCCGTGATGTACTTCAAAGAAAAGGATTTTACAGGTAAGCTGTTATAAAAATCCTATTATTCTCTCTTGAGAAGAGTCCATTAAGGTGGGGGGGTATAATTTGGTGGTAAATGGTAGATTTTAAATCTAGGAAGACCCAGGTTTGTAAAGTGATCCCTGACACCTTAAACCAATTTTTTGCTCGCTTTGATGGTCAAAATCTGATATGTAAAAACCATAGTAAATAACTAAGGGAGGGCGACCATTTATTGGTATTAAAAATACACGAGGTTACTTCAAATTTGAGGAAGATTGACATCAGAAAGGCATTAGGACCAGATGGGGTATCAGGCCGTATACTGAGGGGATGTGCAGACCAGTTAGCAGGTGTTTTTACTGATATATTTAATCTGTCACTGAAGCAGGCTGCAGTGCCTTCTTGTTTTAAATCTACTACTATTGTCCCAACACCTAAAAAATCAGCAGTAACATGCTTAAAGCGGAGTTCCAGCCACAAACATTTTTTTTTTTAATAAAGGCACTTACCTGTCCAAGGAGCCCACAATGTTGCCCCCCCCAGGCTGATCCATTCATGGGATCAGGTGCAGGTGCTGCCATTTTAAGTAAGGGAAACTGGCAGTGTAGCCTTGCGGCTTTACTGCCAGCTTACTACTGTGCATGCGGGAGTCGCGCTGCACTTTGTGAATGGCCAGCTTGTCTTCTGGGGCACACACAGGTCCCAGAAGACAGTGTGGGGGGGGGGAATTGACACATTGTTTGACACGATCAATAGCTCTGCATTTTGTTTTAGAAATACACTGCTTTGTGTGCATATATTTATAGTCACTATTCAGCCAGTTCTAAAGGGGGCTGTCATTTAAAAAATAAATAAATACATGAAGTACATACTGTAAGTTTTATTGTAAACCCTATTTTTTTTTTACAGTCAGCCCTTGAAAACAACATCTTTTTCAGGCAGATCAAAAGTATGGGGCAGTACCAGTAGGCTCTGTAGTAGTAGGAGGTGGGGAAAATTAGCTTTTCAGTCAACTCAAGCACAACCAAGCTGTAATAGGGACTTACAACTTACACAAGGCTATAAGCGTGTCTGCCATTTCTTACATGTTGTTGGCTATCACGTATGCCTGCAGTACATTGAAGAAGTGGTAGTTTAGTGGATGGCCAGCATGAGTCCCTCAAAACATCCCCCCTTTCTCCCAGGCACAGAGCAGTCAGTAACTGATTTCTACTGCTATGTGAGATACAGTCTATAGAGTTTTCAGGATATTAGAATGTAGTACACACATGGTCAGTCATGCACTGAACTTGTACTGAACAAAAGTGTTGAAACCCATTCAAATAGGGCGTACACACGGTCGGACTTTGTTCGGACATTCCGACAACAAAATCCTAGGATTTTTTCCGACGGATGTTGGCTCAAACTTGTTTTGTCTACACACGGTCGCACAAAGTTGTCGGAAAATCCGATCGTTCTAAACGCGGTGACGTAAAACACGTACGTCGGGACTAAAAACGGGGCAGTGGCCAATAGCTTTCATGTCTTTATGTATTCTGAGCATGCGTGGCACTTTGTCCGTCGGATTTGTGTACACACGATCGGAATTTCCGACAACGGATTTTGTTGTCGGAAAATTTTATCTCCTGCTCTCCAACTTTGTGTGTTGGAAAATCCGATGGAAAATGTCCGATGGAGCCCACACACGGTCGGAATTTCCGACAACATGCTCCGATCGGACATTTTCCATCGGAAAATCCGACCGTGTGTACGGGGCATTACTGTTCATTGCTTTGTGCTCATAATACTGCATTTAAAGTATGTCAGACTGGGCAGTTAGGTAGTGAGTGTTGCAGATTTGGATACTTTTATTTAATGTCCACTCTTGCCATGCTAAGTGGGGCTTATTTTACTCCAGTTATTCCATATTAGGTCAGGCAGATAAAAAACGAAGTTCCAATTTTTATGCAGTTTTTAATTTTGCTACTAAATGTGACAGCTTCCTGCTCATGGTTCCTAGTTGGTAGGGAGCAATGGTCAGTTTACTGACAACCAGTGACATATCCCTGGGGGTCAGCTGGGGATTCACCATGTGTAAGTGTAGTATGGATATTAAGGGAGAACCCAATGCAAAAAAAGAAAAACATTGGGTCCCCCACAAAATATATATGAGAGCCTAATCTAGGCATGCATCCTGACAATCTAGGAAAAGGAGGGGGGAGGGGCCTGATAAACCACCTCTCACAAACACATACAAATACTGTACCAAGGTTGTGGGGAAGAGGCTTTTGTCCTCTCCATCATGGGTCCAAGGATATAATACATTTTTTTGTGTGGGTCCCCCAATAACATCTATACCAGAATCTAATCTAAGATAAGGGTCTGGTTTTAGCAATTTAAACAGCAATTTTGTAAAAGTTCATTTTGATGTAGTGGTTGTATAAATGGCACAGATGCATCACTTCACAGACAGGTTAAGGACACCCCCCAAGCATGTTATTTAAAGAAATGCTATTTTTTTAATGTAGCCCTTTAAGTAACATTAAAATCACTGCTGTTTGCCAAACACAATTTAAAAAAAAATAAGATACTGGGACTCCCAGAAGACAAAAGAGGCAGGGATAGTGTTAGTCTAACTTTAGACATGCAGTTGCGGACAGTTTTTCCACAAAAATGAGGTTAAAACAGGAGGAGGAGGATTGCTTCCTCATCACCTGTCAGTTGCAGCTGAAGTGCAATCTGAACGTGGATCGGGCTTCAGGCTTCAGAGGAAAGGGAGTGCACATCCAAATTTACCTTTAGGGTTCACTTTTGCCGTTCTAGTCAAATGTTCATAAGGTTAATTTCTTTTGGGATCGAATATTAAGGAATGTTACATTTGCCTTGCAAAAGACAATAAGCAGGGAGGGTGGGGAGCTTTGACAGAGTCGACAGCGCAAATTCCCATAAAACCTCAGTTTAGGAATAGATCAAATATTCACCTGAGAAGCGGAACATATGCCAATATACCTGCAGGACCTGTTGCCAGAAAGGGTGAAGCTTTGGACAATCCCAGAAGATGTGAAATAGCGTGCCGGCCTGAGTACTGCATTGTCAGCATAACAGTCTGTGTCTGGGGAATATTGATGCTAGTAGAGAGTCCTGTACTAGACCGACAAGATTTTAAATATAATCTCTTGGTAAGACTCATGAGCAAAGAAGAGTATCCGATTCTTTTGTTCTTCTGTGAATTTAGTATTAAGATCTCTTTCCCATTTATTTATATACTGAGGGTCATGCTGAGAACCGACTGCAAATAAAATACCATAATAATAGGAGAGAGATTTCTGTATTGGCTTATCTCCCAGACAGAGAAATGAAATGGGTTGTCTGTGGAAACAAGCATGGTGTGGGAGGGACAGAAAAATGGGACAATTGCAAAATCTTCCACCTGCCTAAAGCAGAGGAGTTGAGGGTGCGATATAAGGCTGATGGATGGACGCACCCAAATGGACCAAGAAAGGTAGAAACTCTAACCAAGCGAGGCACCTTTTAAAATGACAGATATTTATCCTACCACCATTTTAAAAGAGAACAGGAAATCGGCAGCTCCTGCAGGTCCCGATGAGAGTTCTGTCTGAAATTGTCAGTTGTCAGTGACAGCCAACGCCCAGCTCTAAGTATTAATTCCCATGTACCTAGGCTTTAACAATCTTATCTTATAAAATATATAATAACTTGCAATAATAATAAAGAAAATTAATATAAGCGGTGCTAAAAGTGACACTTATGCCCCGTACACACGGTCGGACATTGATCGGACATTCCGACAACAAAATCCTCGGATTTTTTCCTACGGATGTTGGCTCAAACTTGTTTTGCCTACACACGGTCGCACAAAGTTGTCGGAATTTCCGATCGCCAAGAACGCGGTGACGTCAAGCACGTACGACGAGACTAGAAAAGGCCGGTTCAGAACCAAGCGCGGCACCCTTTGGGCTCCTTTTGCTAATCTCGTGTTAGTAAAAGTTTGGTGAGAGACGATTCGCGCTTTTTCAGACTCGTGGCTTTCAGATCGTTTTCTGCCGTTCAGTTTGTGCTTGTGGGTTTGTATCTGCTCTTCAGTGCGTGCAGTCAGTTCGTATCGGAGTTTTCTGTGCGATCTTGTCCGCTCGTTGCTGTTTTTCAGGTCGTTCTTCACAGGCCTTGCTGTTCTTCAGTGCGTTCTGTTACTTCGTTCTGAGCAGCGACCGTTTTCTAGCCATGTTTCGTATGCGTACTCCTCGTACAGTTCGTGCTGTGCGGGGGCTTGGTGTTGGGGTCCTGACCTTGACACAAGTCCAGTCCATGAACAGGGTGGGGAGGAGTTAATGGACCAAGAATTGGTTGCTTCAGCGTGACCAGTTCTGTCATATGCCTTTGCTCCGTGAGATCCGTGAGAAGAATCCTGAGGATTTCAGGAACTTTCTCAGGATGACGGACCCCGTATTTCACCGTTTGTTGGCTTCGCTGACCCCCTATATCAGCAGGCAGGATACCTGCATGAGGCAAGCCATCACTCCAGAGCAGAGGTTGGTTGCTACCCTGCGGTATTTGGCCACAGGGAGAAGCCTGCAGGACCTCAAGTTCTCGACAGGCATCTCCCCCCAGGCTCTTCTTTGTGGACATTTACTGCTTGTGTTTGTTTTAGCTGACCCTGACAGAAATGTGTGGAGTGCAGAAAATGTCGTGATTGTGTAACCTTATACAAAGCACTGTTGGCTGTTATTTACTAAATGCAAAGACACTTTTCACTACAAGTGCACTTGCAACTGCACTGAAACTGCACTTGTAGTGCAAAGTGGATTTGCCCTTAGGAAATTACCCCCATTTTCTCATAAAACAACAATTACATCACCTCAAAAGTGTTGTAGCGTGAGACAATAATCCACACATTCTTGATGAACAATCTTTTTAATACCAGCACAATCACATGTGCATTTACCAAAGGTTTTTCTGACAAACCGACATGTTTATTGTATAACATATTTTGTGGTGTCATTATCCAAAATCAAAATGTGCATTTTATAGTCAACAGGCATGTGTAAAACCCACAAGAAAGACACAAATCTTGATCTTACAAAGTTCACATTTGGTAGAATTTGAAGGCAATATCAGACATGAGTATTTAGGAACTGTGTTTGATATTGCGTTCAGATGGGGGGAAATCACCCCTGGAAAAGCCAAATTTGGAAGATGCACACAACTTTCACAATGTCAACATGTGCTATCTGCCATCACGGGGGATCAAGGGATGTGTTTTGGGGGAGAAAGCCCTTCCTCTCAGCTACTTTATTATTGAGGAAGCAGTTGCACCCCCAAAACGCGTCCATTGATCTCCCGTGATGGCAGATAGCACATGTTGGCACACTGTGTGCATCCTCCAATTTTGGCTTTGGGAAAAATCACAAAAACATTTCGCACATTGTAGCACACAAAAGAAGAAAGTGATTTGGAGGGGTTTTAAACTCGCCCCAAAACATCAATGATGTTTTTATATTTTGGAATAACATCATTGATGTTTTGCTTGATGTTTTCCAATTGTAAATTACACCCCATGATCTCCCCGATCAGGATCTGGGCACTTTCTGATGTGAAAGGATCTTCATCCACAACCTCACGATCACCTAAAAAGAGAGGAAACCCAAAATAAATTAGGTCTAAAAAAAATGCCGCCATCCATCTCTTATCTGAGCCTGTGGTCGCAGACACTCACCTGTTGTAGTGACTACTTCCACCACGTCTTCATCCTCCTGCTCTTCTTGTGTTGGGGGGATTTTCCCTTCTTCCAGAGGTGGGGGGTCTGTGGTCTCCTCAGATGAGGGGTGTCCTCCGAGTCTTTTCTCCCCTATGTAAAACAAAAATGGTATACTTAGCACACAGATATTTGATGGCAGAACTATAAATAGGAAACATTGCTTGGAAGTGGGGTACAATTGTCTATTTTAGCAGAGTTCCAAGATGTAGCTTTTTTAGTGTCCTTTGTCAAGCTGCAATACTTTACCTGTTTTGTACAAGCTTCACAGATGCAGCCCCCCCTATAGTATACACTGGAGCACCTGTGTGGCCCCCCTAATAAAAAGGGTGTTCTGGGGTCCCACACTAGTGCTCCAGTGTCCAGATGTGAAAACAGCTGCTCAGTGTCCTCTCCTTATACACAATCTAGTTTGCATTTCATTCTAGTAACAAAGCCATCTACACAACCCAATTCTTTGAAGACAAGTATAGGGCGTCAAAATGGTGGCCAAATGCATATGGGCTAAACAATGGTATTTTATATTTTCAACGAAAAATGTGTGATCCGAACGAATAATGTGCCCATGAACATGAAAGTTGCCATTTTAAACTGTACAACAGTTCCTAAAAGCACATGGAGCAGCACGAACGTAATAAACACAAGAACAATAGGAACACAGCACAACTACTTACTTTTTTGCAGCACTCTCCGGATCTTTCTGTACTGCTCATGTTCTCGTAATTTCAGGTCCGACCACCGCTTCCTGAGCTGATCTTTCGATCGTCGTACCCTGAATTTCCGTTGCAGACTCCTGACCACATTCGCCATGATCTTGGCCTTTCGGACATTGTGGTTGGGGTAAGGCCCATACTTTCCATCATAGTCGGCCTTCTTCAGGATGTCCACCATTTCCAACATCTCCCCAAAGGACATATTTGAGTCCTTCAATCTCCTTCTGGATCGGGACGTTTCAGGCTCCAGCCTTTCCTCCTCCTCCTCGTTGCTGTACTTAGCACTATCCTGCTGTCTCTCCGCCATGTGCTCTTCCTCCACTGCGCCGAACGAAAAGGGGCGGGGAATAGAATAGAAAGAACGTCAGGGGCGGGCGGAGTTATACGCATGCGCAGTGTGTATAAATCGTAACGCGCGCGTCTTACGTACGATCTGTGAGCAGAGGAAGGAGCATCGGAGACGCCGATCGTGCTAACGAAGGTAGGATCTAAACTTGGGCCTATACTGCTTCAAAATTGAAGCCTATATTGTAAGAAGATTAGGGGAGTTTGGCCTGACCTTAGGGTTTGTCATGTGTTGTGTCTTGCAGAGAAAATGGATGGGTTCAACGACCACAATTTCCTGCACCTGTTCATAGACAAGTACAGGGAGCTGCCCTGTCTGTGGCAAGTCAGACACCCCCACTATAACCACAAACAGAAGAGGCAGGCAGCGCTGGAGAAACTGCTGGAGTTGGTGAAGCCGGTGGTCCCCACAGCAACCATCCCCTATTTAAAAGCTAAAATTGGTGGCCTGAGGAGCACATATCTTAGGGAGCGCAAGAAGGTCACAGATTCCCAGAGGTCCGGAGCTGCAGCAGATGACATTTATGTCCCCAGGCTGTGGTACTATGAGAGACTGCGATTTCTGTCAGACCACACTGAAGTCAGGGAATCCCTCTCTACTCTTCCTTCCATGCTTCCTTCCATACCAGCTGAGGCTTCTGATGTCCAACCTGGGCTTTCCAGCCAGGAAGAAGTGGAGGAGCCCAGCTGGAGTCAGGTATAGCATTCTTCTACTGATTTCTGGGCAATAAAGAAATGATGTTTACTAGATGTTATTATTGATCACTAATTGCTGATTTCATAAAGTGTTTTACATATCAATAGACAGTAGTGGGCAAAAATAATTGGGACAAGAATGCAAAATGCTGGGCTCAGAAGGATAGTCTGTTATATTTGTTAACATTGAATTTGCAGCAGTCAGGAGGTGAAAATTGTGTGTGATTGATGTAAAAAATACTAAAACCATGTCCCTTTTTCATACACAGGAAGACCTCAGCCAGGAGGAGGCTGTGGAATGTGGCAGTCAGGAGGAGGCGGGGATTAGTGGCAGCCAGGAGGAGGCGGGGATTAGTGGCAGCCAGGAGGAGGCGGGGCTAAGTGTCAGCCAAGAGAAGCCTGGGACAAGTCGCAGCCTGACTGAGTCTCAGGTCCCTCCCCTCCGCCTGCCATATAAAAGGGCCAGGAAGGCCACTCCCAGTCCTGTGCAGGATTCAGTGTACAGGCTGATCCAGGAGGCTTCGGCGTCCCTCAGAGCCTTCCCCAGTCCTGCAGAGGCCTTTGCCTGCATGGCTGCCACCAAATTGCTGGGCATGCAGGAGGGCCAATGCAAGATCTCTGAGGACCTGATTTATAAAGTCCTTCGTAAGGGGGAGAGTGGGGAACTGACACCCAAGACGGATGTCATGGAGTGGGACGATCCTCCTCCTCCTCCTCCTCCTCCTCCTCCTGCTGCCACAACTCCACCACCACAGCCAAAGGCTGGAAGGAAGCGTGGAAAGAAGACCTGAGAGTGATGACCTGGGTTCAGTCTGGTCTGACAGAAGCTGCAGTCTCTCGTATGACCACAGACTGGGGACACAGATGTCATCTGCTGCTTTCCGGATCTCTGGGACTTCTGGACCAGACTGCCCTCCCTTAGATATGGACTCCTCAGGCCACCAATTTTGCTTTTAAATAATTGATGTCTGCCCTGCGGGTCCAAGGCTTCGCCCACTTCTGCAGTTTCTCCAGCGTTGCCTCCCTCTTTGTTTTTTTATAGTTGTGACCCCCTTAATAAAATATTTTTAGGTAAATTCTACTCTCCTGTGTGTGTTTTCATCCAAAAAGGACAGTTTGTTGGTGAGTATTCAGGTACATTTCTAAAGTACAATGTGAAATTAACAAGGGACAACAACACCAAACAATCTCCTCCTACAGATTAAATCGAACAACATATCAATGGTGTTGTGGGAACTTGTCACAAAAAACACACAAACATTTTCGGGAGTACAAATCAAAATCACCAAAAAAAAAAAAAAGAGAAACACAAAAAAAGATTCTACATTAAAGTAAAAAAAAAAATAAAACAAATATGTTGTCAGATGTGAGAAATCTAAATATATTGAGGGAATCCCGATAAATATTAACAAAAGAAGTTTGTGAGAAGTGTGTGTGAATATGAGCATCAAAACGACTTAATTCTTGTCACATTATAAAGAAGAGAGTGCGCTGTATTAAACCATTTTTTACATTGCAGCGTGACGAAAGTGCTTTATCCATTACGAACGCTAAGTTTACCAGCTGTCCCGTGTCGGAATTTCTTCTGAGCATGCGTGGCACTTTGTGCGTCGGAACAGGCCACACACGGTCGGAATTGACGCGATCGGATTTTGTTGTTGGAAAATTTTATCTCCTGCTGTCCAACTTTGTGTGTCGGAAAATCCGATGGAAAATGTTCGATGGCGCCCACACACGGTCGGAATTTCCGACAACACGCTCCGATCGGACATTTTCCATCGGAAAATCCGACCGTGTGTATGGGGCATTAAACTGTGATAAAGTGACCATCCGTTTGCACAGACCTATAACATAAATACTTATAGTGATATCACAAAGATCATCCTGTGCCAATAAAAAATACTAAATATGTGCATAAAGTCCATAAACTGATGAACACCGTGGATGATGTGTAGGCTTCTTTAAATTAATCATAATTCTTAATCATGATTAAGTCGATGTGACGAAACATGTCGGGGCGTGGCTGTACTGCAACCATCTGAGTCAGCATGTGACATAGGACGTGCTGAGCCGAGTCAGGGAGTGGGGATCTAAGCCCGAGGAGCGAGGGATAGCGAGTGGTGGTGAGATTTCATCCGCACACCTCAGGTCCGCCGTGACCTTAATGCATTGGTGTTGGGCGTTCACACAGGAGTATTTGATGTGACGTTGCTGTGAATTTTGCTCGTTTTAAAGAGATTTATGTGAGTGTAATGATTAGAGTGTACACAGTGGATATTAAATTTGGTTTTACGTTACTACACTATCAGTGCGTTTTTATTCATGTGGATTGAACCTGTATATACACGGATGGATGCTGGATCAATCGTTTAAACCTACCTGCAAGGTTTATCATGCTCATTTGCCAAAACACGAGAGTATGAGGCATTTTTGTTTGGTGAGTTTTGAATCTGACGGGAGAGGAATCATTGGCACGTGTGGTTTAGTGGATAATTTAAAGAAGCCTACACATCATCCATGGTGTTCATCGGTTTATGGACTTTATGCACATATTTAGTATTTGTTATTGGCACAGGGTGTTCTTTGTGATATCACTATAAGTATTTATGTTATAGGTCTGTGCAAATGGATGGTCACTTTATCACAGTTTAAGTGTCACTTTTAGCGCCGCTTATATTAATTTTCTTTATTATTATTGCAAGTTAATATATATTTTATAGAATTTATCTTTTAAAGTGGCAGCCTGGGTTTTTTTTATATACACACTTCTTTGGTTAATTTGTATTTAGCGCAGTGGTGGGAACCCAAGGGGGGCGCGGTTTTTGCTTGGTTACATTTTTTTTCTAACAATCTTATCTTGTCTTGATGTTACACTACCAATTTATGCAGACCCTTTTTCCTCCCATGTATTTTGCAATATAGCATTGAAAGTTCTGAAGGGAGCATTGTCACGCTAGGACAGGAAGTATGTTACGGGCAGAATCAACAGGTGTAACTAAAGTAAAAAAGGCCTGAAAAAAGGTAACAAATGCAATACCACATCTAAGGAATGATAAGCTGCAGGAATCAATTTTTGTCTTTGAATGTAGATATGCTTGACAAATTTTAACATTCCATATTTGTTCACTAATATTATGTTCTTTTAAGGAATATATGAAATTGAGCACAGTTTGGATGTAGAGTTCATTCTCATGTCAATCGTTTTTTGCATGTAAGATTAATAGTAAACTATATATATAAAAAATCTGCATATTTCTTTTCCATGTGTATTGATTTTTATTGTTTCAGTTATTTCATGTCATGTCATGACCCTGGCAAATTTCTTAAATAGTTAGGAGTGATACTTTAGAAAACATAGGAAGAAGCTAGGATATTAATAATTTTTTATATATACATGATGTTTCAGTAGTATATAATATAATGTTCCCTGATTCATGATTCCAGAGTCAGTTTCAAGCATTGTTTCTAGATTCAGAATCATAGCCAAACGAATCAACTCATTTCAGAGAATATAACAGAATTTGTTCCGTTACCAGACATAAAATAATGGACTGCCACCAGATTAATGTCATGTTACACAGCCACAGTTACACAAAGCACATTATTATAGAAATAATTTCAAGAAAACTATTCCATTGTAAGTCAGTTTCACAAATATACTTGAAGTCCTGGCAGCTAGAATCTGCTACACTATTATTGCAGCAGAAGAAAACATTTAAAGTTAAAACACATATTGATAGACTCTTAAAGTGTATGTAGACCTCAACAATGAACTGTTATTTAGACCATTAGTTCTGATAAATATACAATTGATAGTGTTTTGTTATATCTTAAAAAAAAAAAATCAAAAAATACCTTGCCAGAAATCTTGTGATCTGATCATTTTCATTTACATTGTTCTATCTCTGATGACTACAGCTATGTTATGGAGAGAAAGAGAGGGACATGGTTCCATATTCCTATCTTGTTTCTGTTGTCCTGATTTAGCAGGGTGATCGACTGTTGTCCTTCTAGGACTGGATTGTGTTGCTAGCAGGATCATAAAACTATTGCAGACACAACATCTAAGAACTAGTAAATTGTGATATATTAAATTTTTATTTTTGGGTTTATGCTGACATACTGTAACTAGTGGTATTAAAATATGCTGCTATCAGCCAATAATTGCCTTCTTTGTTAAATATATATATATATTTTTATTACATACAATTTACACTTTTTCTGACACACTTTCCAATCTTATAGATGATCAAATACATGATAAATGTTATCATGGTTATTTCAAGTGTAGTGAACTGGATACAGTCCATGGGGTAAGGAAGCTCACTGTAGGCCAGTCTATATTAATGCTTGTATATCTTTTCCAGGTTCTCCAAGCAGACACATTTGTGAAAGCCTCATATGGTAAGAGATATACAAGAGGTATATGTATAGCTGCTTGATCATTTCTTCCATTCATGCTTGGATATTAAAATATGATCAAGCACAAACTGTTGCCCTTTTCCTGCTTCTGCTTTAAAATACACAATATTTACTTATGCAAAACATCGGGGTTGATTTACTAAAACTGGAAAGTGCAAAATCTGGTGAAGCGCTGAAAAGAAATGATTTAGCTTCCAGTTTTTTTCTGTCAAAGCTTAATTGAACAAGCTGAAGTTAAAAGCTTATTGGCTACTATACACAGCTGCATCAGATTTTTCACTCTCCAGTTTTAGTAAATCAACATCATGGCATTGGAAGGGTCATTTAGCACCATGCAGCGTTAACAGCATTGAAAGTGCAAGTGGAGCAGCATAATCTTTATTTCCACTTGCTAAATCCTCTTAAAACAAACTATATTTCAGTAACAAATTTGCTATATGTATAGCTTTTTCCACAATCTGCATTTTTATAGTTGTTTAAAATGAAAGGCCAGTGGAGGAAGCAGAAGCTTGTTGTTGAACTATTTCTGTTTGTTGTGACTATAAACTAACCATGATAAGTGATGTAGTTTGATGGAACCATGGCTCCTCTCGCATCTATATACTGTAGAGTGCTGATTGCAAATCTGCTCATAAAGAACAAAAGATGATGCTCACACTGTGACTTAGGAGTTAGAGTTGCTTAGTTCTTCTTTTATTAGTGTGCCTGCTTTAGATTTTCTTAAGAAAAGTGCACTTTCCCCATTGATTTGTAAGTGCTTCTTCTCTAACGTTATAAAAAACATTTTTGCATTCCTCTATGGAGGGAAGTGATAGAATGTGAGGTATATATTCGGAATGTATAATTCGCTAATATTAACCTCCCAATATAACACGGCCTAATCTCCTAATGGTTAATCAGTGAATCATGTGCAAAATAATCAAATGGAGCCTATTATAAATAACATAACATCCTTCACCATAACAAAATCCTATAACTAAATATCAATGTGATAATAAATTATTGAACACAATAAAAAAGAAAGAAAGATGAGATATATTAATGTGACGAACCACAGTGCACAGATATCTCAATAGAACAGCATACCGCTGTGAAGAAATATAATGTCTTTGGTGATTGATGAATATAGACAGGTTTCAATGAGTAATCCCCAGTGATAGATGGCTTGCTCATATATTCAGCTGCTCATTAGCATGGGCTGGCTTCTGGCTTTCAAAGAACTTCTGCAGTATGAAACAACAAAAAAAGAGACCTTTGCACAGGTAGTGTAATATATATTCCCTATAAACTAAGGGTAAACTTCACTCACTTTTCAAAGTCCTTGTCTAGTGATGAAACCGGTCGGGAGCAGTCAGTGACAAGCAGTGCTGTGTGTGCACTGTTGGCGTGCGAGGAGATCTCAGCTGTTAGCTGTATGCAACTGACCTTACCATATGCAATTTATTCTGCTGACACATCTCTGGAAACTGAGTCTGCCAGATGGGCTGCTTTAGGGATGCGATGAATACGGGAAATTGTGAGTTCTATGGGGGAAGCTTTGGGTAGAATGGCAGACATCAGATTGCGAGCATATGTTTGAAGCTCATTGTGCAGAACAGATTCTGGTATCCCTCTTAGTTAGATGTTATTATGCCTGGACCCATCTTCAAGGTCCATGAGTTTAGCCTTACTCCATGTGTTATCTTCCTTGCGTTCATAATATGCGTCCACTAGATCATTAATTGTCTCCATGCATTTGCCCATTTTAAACTCCACATATTGCACTATTTATCCCATAGTATTTAAATCTGATGAGAATTTATGGAAAAGAGTGAAGAATTCTGAGATCAAGGAAGATTGCAGAGTGAGAAGCATCTCTTTCATGGTGGAATCCAGTACTGGCTGATCAGAGGTGGGGAATGCTGCTATGAGTGATTGCAAGGCTGTGTGGGGATGTGCAGGGTTACTCCCCTGGCACACTTCTATGGGAGCCAGTGCTAGTGGCTCTAGCCTCAGCTGGGTTACAGAGTCCTGGGCTGCGTGCAGGAGAGCGATTTGGAGAGAGCTTTGTGGCAGTTACCTCTGTGTCTTCCTGAGAGGCATCAGGGAGGTCTATGCAAAGAGCGGTGGCAGAGGAGGATGAGGCAGCGGCGCCATTTTGTCTGGGCTCTCACCTAGGTATCAGCTGGAGGAAGAACTCCATCTGCTTCTAAGGCCTGCAATTTTCCTTTCATTTCTGTAACATTGCTGCCTGGCAGTGTCTGGAGGTTGCAGCGGCAGATATGCGGGTCGGGGAATGCAGGTGAGGCCAGTAGTCACTGGGAATTTCTCTCTGGGGGGCAGAGCTCAAGGCTTAAGTGATAGCTTGGTTTCCAACAAGCCAGCCCCCCCCCCAAATTTTATTTTATCTGTGGGGTTGGTGGGGTGCAGGTAATTTGAGTGATTGTAATGTGAGGTAGTTTAAGTGCACACTGTTTGCATTTATTTTGCTTTCTTTCAAAGATGCCCAAAATTGGGGAACAATCCCAATTAATGCAAAAAAGGTAGCTAAAGCTCAAGTGTTGGCAATTGAAGAGCTAGCCAATAATCAGTTTTTGCAGATAGTGGTTCCTAAAATGATTTTTGGGTGTACAGATCTGTGCACATGGGCAGGGTGCTTAAGAAAAGGTACCACAGTGCTGCAATTTAAAAAAAATAAAGTTCAAATAACTTCTATAAGATGTAACAGTTAGTGAAACTGACATAAAGGTCCTTGTTTAGGCACTTTGTATTATTGGGTGACAATGTCCCACCCCTGTCTCTTACAACCCCCTGCCTGTAAATCACCCTCTCTCATGCTTCCCCAAAAGAAAAAAAATAAGCTTCTGTGCTGATGCACATTGCCCTGGAATACAGTATTACACTGTTTTAAGGAAAAAGGTCCTAAAGTGCTGCAGCTAGCAACAATTAGGAAGCATTTACTGTATTTACTGCATTTACAGTCTGTTTTCAGTGTAGTGCATGCATACAGGGATAAGCTGTGGGAAAAAATATTTGCAGCCATTTCAAATTAATATATATGTCTCATTTTGATTATAGTGCATGTGGAAAGGGACAGGCTGTAAAGAAGCTGCAGGACACCAGACAGTCTCCGCTCTATTCCTGCGTGTTGTATGAAGGGGGTGTATCCCTTTCCTCCAATTAGCTCTCATAGCTCTCCTCACTGAGCTCTGCAGAGTGTCATTGCTGCTGTCTACCCCATTTTTTTCTGACAACTTAGACAAGCTTTATAAATTCTGCACTTTGAATGGTTCTAGAGAAGAGAGGGATGCAGATAAACACACAACTCTGTGTATCACCTGAGGCCAGTCACTTCATTATGTATATGTAAGAGTTTCAACTACTTTAAGAGAACATTGCCTACAGAGACTACACTAATCTGTCTGTATGCATTCTTTGCTCTCTCCTGCTACTGGACTGCTCCTTGCTAGAAGCACAACTGATTGGCTTCTTTTTTCATTTTCCCTTTCCTAGTGTGAAATCTGCTGTATATAAAATGCAGGATATCAAAATAAATTCAAGCACTTACACCAAATGAATTGATAAGTATGCTAAATAAATTTGATATTGTAATAATGAATAAAGAGCTACATTAATGTGTGTCTTTTATATCTGCTTCAGCTTTAAGCTATTTAGTTAAAAAGAGCTTTGATATATTTCATTGACTTTTTGCAGTATTGTCTTGAAAGTACTAGCAGACCTCTTTTTAATGTGTGTTCTTTCAGTTTTGTAAGCTTAGACTGTATTTCATATGGCAGCCAGAGCACAGCCCTCTGTGCCCTCCAAAGTGAAGTAAAATACATATCTTCAGACTTCAGATCTTAAACTTGAAAAAAAGTATTGTGTCTATTTTTCTGGCTTTTAGTGAGGAATAGCTTATATGTTACCAAGGGTCTTGCATGTGCTTTATAAGCAATGCTTTTTGGAGGAAGAATTCTTTAAATTATGTTCATTTAAATTTTGCCCAATACATTCGCTGTTTGTGGGTTGATATACTGTATAATTATACACGGTATATACGGTAAACTGCAGTGGTAAATATCTATCTACAGTGGCACAAAAAAAAACAAACACTTTTGCTCATCTGGCTATGTTTGTAAACAGAGTGTCCAGGGAACCATATGTGGTCAATGATGCTTCTTGATATTCAGTTGCTGGCCAGGGAGCTGTCACTTGAAGTGAGAGCCTAGTGGCAGCTGATTGTTGGCACGGGTTGGCATGTTTGTGTTAGCATGTCATCGTTTGTTTATTGACAAATGACATACATTGCTGAACAATGTAATAGATGATTGATTCATTCATGTTGCTTTTATATATATGTTTTTGATTAAGGACTTTGTCATGATGTGGGTGTATTTTTTAAAGATATCTCACCCTGTTGAAGGCATGTGAACTGGTATGGTTTGGGGGGAAGAGGGGAGGGAGATGCACACTCTCTGCCCCTACCTTTCCCAGAAAGCCAGCCTGCATTCCTGCATATGGGTCATGGCTCTTTTCTCTTTTTTTGCCTGGGATCCCCCCTTAACCACTTCAGCCCCAGAAGGATTTACCCCCTTCCTGACCAGAGCACTTTTTACAATTTGGCACTGCGTCGCTTTAACTGCTAATTGCGCGGTCATGCAATGCTGTACCCAAACGAAATTTGCGTCCTTTTCTTCCCACAAATAGAGCTTTCTTTTGATGGCATTTGATCACCTCTGCCGTTTTATTTTTTGCGCTATAAATGAAAAAAGACCGAAAAGTTTGAAAAAAAATGATATTTTCTACTTTTTGTTATAAAAAAATCCAATAAACTCAATTTTAGTCATACATTTAGGCCAAAATGTATTTGGCCACATGTCTTTGGTAAAAAAATGTCAATAAGCGTATATTTATTGGTTTGCACAAAAGTTATAGCGTCTACAAACTAGGGTACATTTTCTGGAATTTACACAGCTTTTAGTTTATGACTGCCTATGTCATTTCTTGAGGTGCTAAAATGGCAGGGCAGTACAAACCCCCCCCAAATGACCCCATTTTGGAAAGTAGACACCCCAAGGAAATTGCTGAGAGGCATGTTGAGCCCATTGAATATTTTTTTTTTTTTGTCTCAAGTGATTGAATAATGACAAAAAAAAAAATTTACAAAAAGTTGTCACTAAATGATATATTGCTCACACAGGCCATGGGCATATGTGGAATTGCACCCCAAAGTACATTCAGCTGCTTCTCCTGAGTAAGGGGATACCACATGTGTGGGACTTTTTGGGAGCCTAGCAGCGTACGGGGCCCCAAAAACCAAGCACCGCCTTCAGGATTTCTAAGGGCATAAATTTTTGATTTTGCTCCTCACTACCTATCACAGTTTTGAAGGCCATAAAATGCCAAGATGGCACAAACCCCCCCCAAATGACCCCATTTTGGAAAGTAGACACCCCAAGCTTTTTGCTGAGAGGCATGTTGAGTCCATGAAATATTTTATATTTTGACACAAGTTGCGGGAAAGTGCCAATTTTTTTTTTTTGCACAAAGTTGTCACTAAATGATATATTGCTCAAACATGCCATGGGCATATGTGGAATTACACCCCAAAATACATTATGCTGCTTCTCCTGAGTACAGGGATACCACATGTGTGGGACTTTTTGGGAGCCTAGCCGCGTACGGGGCCCCGAAAACCAAGCACCGCCTTCAGGATTTCTAAGGGCATAAATTTTTGATTTCACTCCTCACTACCTATCACAGTTTTGAAAGCCATAAAATGCCAAGATGGCACAAAACCCCCCCCAAATTACCCCATTTTGTAAAGTAGACACCCCAAGCTATTTGCTGAGAGGCATGTTGAGTCCATGGAATATTTTATATTTTTTTGCACAAAGTTGTCACTAAATGATATATTGCTCAAACATGCCATGGGCATATGTGGAATTACACCCCAAAATACATTATGCTGCTTCTCCTGAGTACGGGGATACCACATGTGTGGGACTTTTTGGGAGCCTAGCCGCGTACGAGGCCCCGAAAACCAAGCACCCCCTTCAGGATTTCTAAGGGCATAAATTTTTGATTTCACTCCTCACTACCTATCACAGTTTTGAAAGCCATAAAATGCCAAGATGGCACAAAACCCCCCCAAATTACCCCATTTTGTAAAGTAGACACCCCAAGCTATTTGCTGAGAGGCATGTTGAGTCCATGGAATATTTTATATTTTTTGCACAAAGTTGTCACTAAATGATATATTGCTCAAACATGCCATGGGCATATGTGGAATTACACCCCAAAATACATTATGCTGCTTCTCCTGAGTACGGGGATACCACATGTGTGGGACTTTTTGGGAGCCTAGCCGCGTACGGGGCCCCGAAAACCAAGCACCCCCTTCAGGATTTCTAAGGGCATAAATTTTTGATTTCACTCCTCACTACCTATCACAGTTTTGAAGGCCATAAAATGCCAAGATGGCACAAAACCCCCCCAAATGACCCCATTTTGGAAAGTAGACACCCCAAGCTATTTGCCGAGAGGCATGTTGAGTTCATGGAATATTTTATTTTTTGACACAAGTTGCGGGAAAGTGACAATTTTTTTTTTTAGCACAAAGTTGTCAATAAATGATATATTGCTCACACAGGCCATGGGCATATGTGGAATTGCACCCCAAAATACATTCTGCTGATTCTCCTGAGTACGGGAATACCACATGTGTGGGACTTTTTGGGAGCCTAGCCGCGTACGGGGCCCCGAAAACCCAGCACCGCTTTCAGGATTTCTAAGGGTGTAAAGTTGTGATTTCACTCCTTACTATCTATCACATTTTTGAAGGCCATAAAATGCCCAGATGGCACAAAACCCCCCAAAATGACCCCATTTTGGAAAGTAGACACCCCAAGCTATTTGCTGAGAGGCATGTTGAGTCCATGGAATTTTTTATATTTTGACACAAGTTGCGGTAAAGTGACAATTTTTTTTTTGCACAAAGTTGTCACTAAATGATATATTGCTCAAACATGCCATGGGCATATGTGGAATTACACCCCAAAATACATTCTGCTGCTTCTCCTGAGTATGGGGATACCACATGAGTGGCACTTTTTGGGAGCCTAGCTTCATACGGGGCCCCGAAATCCAATCACCGCCTTCAGGATTTCTAAGGGCGTAAATTTTTTATTTCACTCCTCACTACCCATCACAGTTTCGAAGGCCATAAAATGCCAAGATGGCACAAAACCCCCCAAAATGACCCCGTTTTGGAAAGTAGACACTCCAAGCTATTTGTTGAGAGGCATGGTGAGTATTTTGCAGCTCTCATTTGTTTTTGAAAATGAAGAAAGACAAGAAAAACATTTTTTTTTTCTTTTTTCAATTTTCTAAAGTTTGTGACAAAAAGTGAGGTCTGCAAAATACTCACTATACCTCTCAGCAAATAGCTTTGGGTGTCTATTTTCCAAAATGGGTCATTTGGGGGGGGTTGTGCCATCTGGGCATTCCATGGCCTCCGAAACTGTGATAGGCAGTGAAGAGTGAAATCAAAAATTTACGCCCTTAAAAAGCCTGAAGGCGGTGCTTGGTTTTCGGGGTCCCGTACGCGGCTAGGCTTCCAAAAAGTCTCACACATGTGGTATCCCCGTACTCAGGAGAAGCAACAGAATGTATTTTGGGGTGTAATTTCACATATTCCCATGGCATGTTTGAGCAATATATCATTTAGTGACAACTTTGTGCAAAAAAAATAAATAAATTTGTCTTTTTCCCGCAATTTGTGTCACAATATAAAATATTCCATGGACTCGACATGCCTCTCAGCAAATAGCTTGGGGTGTCTACTTTCCAAAATGGGGTCATTTGGGGGGGTTTTGAACTGTCCTGGCATTTTAGGCACAACATTTAGAAGCTTATGTCACACATCACCCACTCTTCTAACCACTTGAAGACTAAGGCCTTTCTGACACTTTTTGTTTACATGAAAAAATTATTATTTTTTGCAATAAAATTACTTTGAACCCCCAAACATTATATATATTTTTTAAAATCAAATGCCCTACAGATTAAAATGGTGGGTGCGAGAGCAGGGGGGGGCAGGGGTGCTTTTTTTTTTTCTTTATTATTTTTTTGCTTTTTTATCTTATTTTTAAACTGTTCCTTTCATTTTTATTTTTTTTTAATCATTTTTATTGTTATCTCAGGGAATGTAAATATCCCCTATGATAGCAATAGGTAGTGACAGGTACTCTTTTTTGAAAAAATTGGGGTCTATTAGACCCTAGATCTCTCCTCTGCCCTCAAAGCATCTGACCACACCAAGATCGATGTGATAAAATGCTTTCCCAATTTCCCAATGGCGCTGTTTACATCCGGCAAAATCTAAGTCATGAAATGCTCGTAGCTTCCGGTTTCTTAGGCCATAGAGATGTTTGGAGCCATTCTGGTCTCTGATCAGCTCTATGGTCAGCTGGCTGAATCACCGGCTGCATTCTCAGGTTCCCTGTTGGGACAGGAGAGCCAGAGAAAAACATGGAAGATGGTGGGGGGGGGTCATTCCCTCCCACTGCTTGTAAAAGCAGTCTAGAGGCTAATTAGCCACTAGGATTGCTTTTACATGAAAGCCGACCGCTGGCTGAAAAGAATGATACCAAGATGATACCTAAACCTGCAGGCATCATTCTGGTATAACCACTCAAAGTCCAGCAACATACCAGTATGTTGCTGGTCCTTGTTGGGCATATATTGTAAATTTTTTTTTCATGCAGCCTGTGGGCTGAACAAAAAAAAGATATTGATCGGTGGGTATGCCCACCATTAGAATACCTCCCTTCATCCACCCACTTCTAATGATGGGCATACATGCACCGTTTATATATGCCGAAGCATGGGGGCATCCTCCCGCAAAAGGCAGGAGCAAATCGCTCCTCCACCCACTGCTGCTCCCATGCTTCGGCATATATGCTGAAGTATGTAACTGTGGTGGTGAAATCACCTCTGACAGCGTTGGAGTCACGGCTTTATGTATCGTGGGAGCAAACGCTGTTGCTGTCAAGATAAATAAATCCACGCTGCAACTGAATGGCGTACCTGCTAAGCAAATTATGGTTAACAAAAAACAAAGTAACCTTAAAGTACAACAGTAATACCTGCAAAGCAAATACAAAAAAAAAAAACATAGTAAAAAATAAAACATTTAACGCAACCTGTGCCTAACTAAAATATATATATGCCGAAGCATGGGGGCATCCTCCCACAAAAGGCAGGAGCAAATCGCTCCTCCACCCACTGCTGCCCCCACGCTTCGGCATATATGCTGAAGTATGTAACTGTGGTGGTGAAATCACCTCCGACAGCGCTGGAGTCACGGCTTTATGTATCGTGGGAGCAAACGCTGATAAATAAATCCGCGCTGCAGCTGAATGGCGTACCTGAAGAGAAAAAAATGGTTAATACACAGTAAACTATAAAAAAATTACATACCTGAAAAGCAAACATGATAAAACATAACAATAAAACATTGCAAAATAGAATACAGTAAAAAAGAGAGAAAATAGAGAGAGAGAGAACAATAAAACGACAACTATTTTTGTTTTTTTTATTTTATATTTTTTTTGTGTATTTTTTTTTTTTACTTTTTTTTTTAT
This sequence comes from Lithobates clamitans, assembly GCA_037952925.1. Classification (NCBI taxonomy): domain Eukaryota; kingdom Metazoa; phylum Chordata; class Amphibia; order Anura; family Ranidae; genus Lithobates; species Lithobates clamitans. The sequence goes on from JBBGZY010000510.1 coordinate 5,104,160, forward strand.
AACTGTAACTTTTAAAACTGTAACAGTTCCAGGTTTGGGTCTCTCAAAATGCGATGGCATCTTGGGAGACCCTGTGAAAGTGTGTGCTAGTCTGTGCAGTGCTGTACCCTACGCTAAAACTCAACTAGTGTATGGTAGCATTCAAAACATTCACCGATGCAAAGACTAGGATTGCCAGGACAGGAGGGACAATAATACCGGGTGTCACGCCTAAATCCGCGCTTTCTGCAGACACGACATTTTCTTTGGGGGGCTCGTTGGGTAGGGGTACTCTGGAGGACATAAGGAAAATGCCTCTCATGCAGCCGGCCTACTGCATTTGGTTGGGGAATCTCTTCCTGGAATTTAAGGAAGGATCCAGTCTGTCCTGAAGCTCTGTTTAGCACATGAACGTTCAGCAAAGCCAATTGAAATAAATAAACAGACACTTTTTTGTACCAGCATCTGGCCTTACGGGCAATTAGGTACGGCGCCAACAACTGGTCGTTGAGGTCCACCCCTCCCATATTAAGGTTATATTCGTGGACACAGAGGGGTTTCTCCACAACACCAGTCGCCGTAGTAATTTGGGTCGTCGTGTCTGCATGAAGGGAGGTGAGAACGAAAACATTCTTCTTATCCCTCCACTTCATAGCGAGCAAATTATTATACTTTAAGCAGGCTCTCTCCCCCAGCCTAAGACGGGAATCTACAAGCCGCTGAGGAAAGCCCCAGCGATTAGGTCGCACGGTGCCACATGCTCCAATTTGATGATCAAAAAGGTGACTAAAAAGTGGCACGCTCGTATAATAATTGTCGACGTACAAGTGGTACCCCTTTCCGAATAAGGGTGACACCAAGTCCCACACTATCTTGCCAGCGCTTCCTATGTAGTCAGGGCAGTTTGTTGGCTCTACGTGACTATCTTTGCCCTCGTAAACCATAAAACTACATGTATAGCCTGTGGCCCTGTCACAGAGCTTATACATCTTGACCCCGTATCTGGCACGCTTGCTGGGAAGGTACTGTTTGAAGGACAAGCGGCTAGAAAATGTAATCAGGGACTCATCAACGCAGACAAATTGATGGGGAGTAAACAAGTCTGCAAAACGCTGGTTGAAGTGGTTTACGAGAGGCCGAATTTTGTAGAGCCGATCGTATGCAGGGTCTCCACGAGGACGACAGAGTTCATTGTCGTTGAAGTGCATGAACCGCAAAATCTGCTCGTATCGTGCCCTGGCCATTGAAGCAGAGAACACGGGCATATGGTGAATTGGGTCAGTGGACCAATATGACCGCAACTCACTCTTTTTGGTTATGCCCATGTTGAGGGAAAGGCCCAGAAAGATCTTAAATTCGGAGACCGTAATTGGTCTCCAATCTCTGGCAAGGGAGGACTGGGGATTAGCGGCGATGTGTTGACCAGCGTATAAATTGCTTTGGTCCACAATAGATCTATAGAGATCTTTGGTGAAAAACAGTGAATAAAAATCCAGTGGCATAAAGTCAACTGTTTCCACCTGAATTCCGGGTTGGCCAGTGAACGGGGGCAATACGGGTGCTGCAGAAGTGGTGGGTACCCTATTCGGATTGGCGAATGCAGCAGGAAGGGCACTATGGGCACGACGGGCCTGTGTTCGTCTTCTTGGTGGCAGCGGGACCCTACTAGTGCTTACCACCTCACCAGCTTGAACTGCACTTATGGGACTCGCCACGTCACCACGTGCTACTGCAGTGCTGGATGTACGACCAGGGTGTACTAGGCCGCTGGTGCTTGCCAGTTCACCAGAAGGAATAGCGGTGCTAGTACTTCTCTGCTCCATACAAGGGACCTGCGGTTCTTGCACCTCAAGGACAGAAGAAGAAGTTCGGGGTCTGGTACGCCTGACCCTAGCAGGGACCACAACTCCGTCATCAGAGCTATCTGTCATGGAGCCGCTGTCCTCTACAGGATCGTATTCTGAGCCTGAACTTGACAGATGAGTGACTTCCTCTTCACTATCTGTCATGCTCAGAAACGTGTAGGCCTCTTCACTAGTGTACCTTCGATTTGCCATTTTGGGCTCTAAATTTAGGGGTACACTAGTGAGACTCACAGGCAAAAAAGCTCCTGACTGTCAGCGACTGATTCAAAACGCTACCAAAAAACTGTTAGCGATTGCAGGGATCAGGCCTGACTCTGCGAATGCTGCAGTTGTGTGCTTAGTGTTTTGTGACAGTTATCGATCGATACTGCACTTGGGTGGGCTGGGCTGGGCCGAGGGGCAAACCGCAGGTGCTAGCAGGTATCTGGGCTGATCCCGCTAACACTGCGTTTTTTTGGGGGACCCTAAACTGCTGGGGAGTATAGATCTGATCGGATCAGATATCGATCCGTTCAGATACTATAGCACTAAGGGAGGTGTATGCTGCCTGGGGCGACGCAGACCTTATCTGACCCTAAAAACTTAACTTATATCACCGCCAGGCGATCAGGGGGTTAAACCTTTATAAGGTAATAAACGGCGGGTGCCCTAAAACTATAATAAACTATAATAAACAAACCAACTAACCAGCGTCATCCGTAACAATTATATGGTGATCACTGGTGAAAGGGTTAACTAGGGGGCAATCAAGGGGTTAAAACCTTTAGCAGGTAGTATATGGGGTCCCTGTCGCTATAAATCACTGACAGCGAACCTATATACTTACCTCACTAACTAGCGTCACCTGTGTCACTAATACAGCGATCAGAAAAACGATCGCTTAGTGACACTGGCGACGGGGGGTGATCACGGGGTTAAAACTTTATTAGAGGGGGTGAGGAGGGTACCCTGGACCTAAAGGGGGCTAACCCTAACTGCCCTAACACTTATAACTGACACAAACTGACACCAATGCAATAATCAGAAAAAAAAAAAACCTGCTATTGGTGTCAGTGTGACAGAGGGTACAGGGGGGTGATCAGGGGGTGACTGGGGGGTGACAGGGGGGTGACAAGTGTGCCTGCGTGTTCTACTGTTAGTGTAGTGTTGGTGCAAACTTACTTGGATGTCTTCTCTCCTCGGCGCCGGGACGAAAAGACCGGCTCGAGGAGAGTGACATCACTTCCTCCGCTTCTGTTTACATTCACAGAAGCCGAGGAAGCCCGTCATTGGCCAGGAGGGATCGCGAGGGGGGAGCCACGAATGAGTGGCCTCCCCCTCACCTTTGATCGACCCTGACCTGAATCCGACCGCCGCTGGCACCGGGGGGGGTCCGATCGGACCCCCCACCCGTGGGCAGGCAAGGACGTACCTGTAAGCCCTTTTGCCTGCCCATGCCGCTCTACCGTACATCGTCGTGCGGCGGTCGGCAACTGGTTAACCACTTCAACCCCGGGAGGATTTACCCACTTCCTGACCAGGCCATATTTTGCGATATGGCACTGCGTTGTTTTAACTGACAACGGCGCTGTCATGCGACGTTGCACACAAACAAAATTTGTGTCCTTTTTTTCCCACAAATAGAGCTTTCTTTTGGTGGTATTTGATCACCTATTTTTTGCGCTTTAAACAAAAAAAGAGCGTAAATTTAAAAAAAAAACAATATTTTTTACTTTTTGCCACGATAAATATCCACAAAAAAAAAATTAAAAAGACTAATTTTAGTTCAAATCAGTTTAGGCCAATATGTATTCTTCTACATATTTTTTGTAAAAAAAATTGCAATAAGCGTATATTGATTGGTTTGCGCAAAAGATATGGCGTATACAAAATAGGGGATATATTTATGGCATTTTTATTAATAATTTGTTTACTAGTAATAGCGGTGATCAGCGATTTTTAGAAAGACTGCGACATTGCGGCGGACAGATCAGACACCTTTGACACTTTTTTGGGACCAGTGACATTTATACAGTGATCAGTGCTAAAAATAGCCACTGATTACTGTATAAATGTCACTGGCAGGGAAGGGGTTAACACTAAAGGGCGATCAAAGGGTTAAGTGTTCCCTAGTAAGCCATCATGGTCACCATGTGCGTAAAAAAAGTAAATAGTGAAAATGCCACCACCGAAGTAAATGGAGGCCTACCGGAAAGTTTGAACCCAAGACAGCATACTCTGTATGGATCAAACCAGCTTGTATTGCCCACCAGCAATGAGAAGAAAGCTGTAGTAATCAGCCAAGAATATAGTCCTGCGAGCCTTCACGAAAGTGTCATATATATAAATGGAAGATTGTGAAGATACCACCACCAGAGTGAATGGAGGCTTACCGGAAGGTTAGAACCCAAAACAGCGTACGCTCTATGGGTCAAACCAGCTTGTATTGCCCATCGGCAATAGAGGGGAAGCCTTGGTAGCCAACAGGGAATGAGGTCCTAGGAGCCTTCATGGAAGTATCTTCTCCATGCGGGTGGTTAAACATCCCCGAACATAGCTCATACAGAATAAAAACAGAATAAAAAAGGGGCCACATAGTGTAATTCCGTAAACAAGGTAAATTTTTAATAAAAGAAAAACACTTACATTTAAGTAGTTAAAAAAGCGCTTGTATGTAAAATAAGGGTGGCAGTGGAGTGCTTTTTTCGTCTTACAAGACTTCGTCTGGGGTGCCCATCCACTGCAGCCAAGCTCCATAATAAAGGCACCGTGACCCCTATGATGAGAATCCAGCTCCTTGAATTTTTGGTCAGGCACTTCCGGGTCATCCAAAATGGCGGACCCACGTGCGTTCCAAGCCTCTCTAATAAGACACACCTCGCGTTCCAGCTCCGCAAAGTATATCATATTGGTCCCCATATAAAGAAAATAATTTACATTCCACGTGTGGTCACTAGAAGGGATATACATTTCTCACCCTGGAAAAGTATGTAATCATAGGCATATCGTACGCCGGACGTCTTCCGGTTAGCGAGGTGGTGTACTTCCAACACCTAACCTTGCGGCCTTATGTCACGGCGTCAGTCTGAGAATGTGTTCCAAACCTCCTCATTCTGAATGGGCTAAAATGGCATGCATTCCATGTCTCTGCGTGTTGCACGTACGTGCGTCGTGACATCATTGACGGGCTTGTATTCTAACGCCGTTCGGAAGTCACATAGTGATTAACATATACGTGGGGAGAAGGAGGGGCACACAGCTAAAAAGGTACCATCCCATACACTGAGGATGACAACAAAATGTACGCAGTGTATGGATGTTCATTGCTGTTACATAATACACCACTATTACCCCTATATAAATTAAAGCCATAGTGGATGTAATGGTTCCGATGACACCTAAGCCAGTCTCTTCTCATGTACTACTCCTCCAATTTGTCTATATTTAATATAGACATACACATAAAAAATAGAAAATCATATAAATAAATATTAATGTGAGGGAAGGTTTTTCATCAAGAAAATCATTATGAGATGGATTCTCCACAGGTCACCGTGACTTACAAAAAAAATAAAAATAATATTTATATATATATATATATATATATATATATATATATATATATATATATATATATATATATATATATATATAAAAATATATATATAAATTATATAAAAATATATACAGTATAAATGTGAAAAAATAAAAATAAAAATGCAGAATCAGTGTATGGATAGTGCACATTACAAATTAAGAGTCATCAATAAAGGCATTAATATCCAATTCCACATTCATGCCCTGTGGAAAAAATGTCTGCAATTCATGTATTCAGAACATTTCTAAACGGGAAACCCCTCTGATTCTGGCTCACCCCCTCCAAGGTGGAATATATTTGTCTATGATGATGAATTGAGACCCTACAGGATTGCTATTGTGAAATTCCTTATAGTGCCTAGGGACTGTGTGTTTAGAGTCTCTACCTTTAATTAAAGCGATGTGTTCCCCTACTCTCGTGGAGAATGTCCTTAGGGAGACGTATAGCCCTGAACGTAGGAGAGAAAGCTACGACCAGTCTCCATATGTACATAATTCTAACTTCCACGAGAATCAGGGTTTTCACGAAGACCGACGCACAAGAAAGCGAGGTCCAGATCCAAGAGAGGTTGCAGAGGGGGGAGGAGAATACAAAGGAGAAAAGAGAAAAAGAACATGATTGGTCAGGGTGTTTTTAACTTAAGTTCACAGACACTCACTGAAGCAGAATTATCTGTGTTAGATAAAGGCCTTAAATACGCCCCTCCAAAAAAATTAGACAAATTCCATACTTTCATTGACATCCATAAGTATATACGTAAAATTAATATCCAGAGATACTTGGTTTCCAACCCTGTACGCACAGATTATCCGGCAGCCACCTAAGGAATTGTTCATTCGGGATTGGCCAATCCCTCTCTCTTTTCCCCTCCTGTTCCTGTGGCCCCAGCAGTAAAAATCTTCAGAGATCTCGTCCTCAGTGATCTCGCTAAACTACCTGAGAAACATATCCGTCATTCTTCATTATCAAAAGACGGATTGGAATCTCTGTGTGCACGCAAAAATGTGGTGGTCCGCCCAGCAGACAAGGGTGGCGGGATAGTCATTCTTGACATGAGTCAATATGAGGAGGAGATGCACAGAATCTTAAATGAACCGGGTACTTATCAGGCACTCCCTAATAACCCCACCAATGTGTATAAAAAAACAACTCCAGAAACTCATTTCTAAAGGTTATGATTTAAAAATTGTGAACAAAAAAGAGAAAGCTTTTCTGATTCCCACGGCACCTAGAATTCCAACAATTTATTATCTACCTAAAATCCATAAAAATCCAGTATGTCCCCCTGGTAGACCGATTGTAAGTGGTATTAATTCCATTATGTCAAGAGTAGGTAAATATATAGATCTTTACCTACAACCTTTAGTGAAGAGAACACCTTATTATTTGAAAGGCACCAGTTCCACCATTAGATTTCTTGAAAATATCGTCATACAAGATGGTTATATTATGGCCACCGCCGATGTGGCACCATTATATACCTGCATACCACACGAGAAGGGTATAGAGGCGGTTAGACATTTTCTTGACCGTGAACAATCTTTAGCATTGTTTCAATGTGATTATTTGATAGAATTACTTAAGTTCGCAACCAAACCTAACTATTTTTGGTTCAACCAGGGCTTCTACCTCCAACAACGTGGAGTAGCCATGGGAGGTTCGCACCTAGCCTTGCAAACTTGTTCATGGCCAAGTGGGAGGAGGATGTCGTCCACACCCATGGGACCACGTCGTTGGTCCTGTGGGCTACATACATAGATGACATCCTCCTCCTATGGAGTGGAACTTCAGACACACTCAAACAATTTTTCGAACATCTGAACTCTAATGATAGAGATATCTCTTTATCGTATGAAGCCAGTGAAACCAAAATTCACTTTCTAGACTTACAAATAGAAATAGTGGATAAACAGTTTAGATTCAATACATATTTCAAACCCACAGACCGCAATGGTTTCATTCCTGTGGATAGCTGTCACCACAGATCCTGGCTTAGTGCAGTTCCGCAAAGCCAATTTTTAAGGCTTCGTAGGAACTGCAATGATATGGATGTATTTACCATACAGGCAGGTGTTCTCAAACAAAAATTTATTGATAAGGGATACGACAGCATCAGTCTAGACCTTGAGTTTCAAAGGGCTATTGACACCGACAGGAAGTCTCTGCTTGAGATAAAGCCAGAAAAAGAACCTGACGAAAAGTTCAAGTGGGCTATGTTGACATCTTTTTCAATACAGCACAAGCGAATCAAAAACATCATGAGGAAACATTGGGATGTCCTGAGGCAAGACAACATTCTGGGTACATTACTACCAGAAGAGGTTAAAGTTGTCTTCAGAGGAGCATAATCTTTACAAGGTCAGGTAGCTCCCAATGTAATTAATCCACCGCCCGCCCTTCCTTTTTTCATGATTTGACCATTTTTTTTTCCATGTAGGAAGAGAAACGCAAAGTGACAGAATTTTCGTCTACTGTCACTGGAAGGAGATACACTGTAAAATCATTCTGCACATGCAGCACAAGATACATAGTGTATCTTATTACCTGCCCGTGTCGCAAGCAATATATAGGCCGCACTACTAGGACATTCTCCACGAGAGTAGGGGAACACATCGCTTTAATTAAAGGTAGAGACTCTAAACACACAGTCCCTAGGCACTATAAGGAATTTCACAATAGCAATCCTGTAGGGTCTCAATTCATAATCATAGACAAATATATTCCACCTTGGAGGGGGGGAGCCAGAATCAGAGGGGTTTCCCGTTTAGAAATGTTTTGAATACATGAATTGCAGACATTTTTTCCACAGGGCATGAATGTGGAATTGGATATTAATGCCTTTATTGATGACTCTTAATTTGTAATTGCTGTGCACTATCTATACCCTGATTCTGCATTTTTATTTTAATTTGTTTTACATTTATACTGTATATATTTTTATATATATTTTTTTATATATATATATATTTTTTGTTGTAAGTCACAGTGACCTGTGGAGAATCCATCTCATAATGATTTTCTTGATGAAAAACCTTCCCTCACATTAATATTTATTTATATGATTTTCTATTTGTTATGTGTATGTCTATATTAAATATAGACAAATTGGAGGAGTAGTACATGAGAAGAGACTGGCTTAGGTGTCATCGGAACTATTACATCCACTATGCCTTTAATTTATATAGGGGTAATAGTGGTGTATTATGTAACAGCAATGAACATCCATACACTGTGTACATTTTGTTGTCATCCTCAGTGTATGGGATGGTACCTTTTTAGCTGTCCGCCCCTCCTTCTCCCCACGTATATGTTAATCACTATGTGATTTCCTAACGGCGTAAGAACACAAGCCCGTCGATGATGTCACGACGCACGTACATGCAACACACAGAGACGTGGAATGCACGCCATTTTAGCCCATTCAGAATGAGGAGGTTTGGAACACATCCTCAGACTGATGCCATGACGTAAGGCCGTGAGGTTAGGTGTCGGAAGTATACCACCTCGCTAACCGGAAGACGTCCGGCGTACGATATGCCTATGATTACATACTTTTCCAGGGTGAGAAATGTATATCCCTTCTAGTGACCACACGTAGAATGTTAATTATTTTCTTTATATGGGGACCAATACGATATGGAGCTGGAACGCAAGGTGTGTCTTATTAGAGAGGCTTGGAACGCGGGTGGGTCCGCCATTTTGAACGACCTGGAAGTGCCGGACCGAAAATTCAAGGAGCTGGATTCTCATCATAGGGGTCACAGTGCCTTTATTAAGGAGCTTGGCTGCAGTGGATGGGCACCCCAGATGAAGTCTTATAAGATGAAACGCGTCGGGAGGACTCCACTGCCGCCATTATTTTACATACTAGCGCTTTTTCAACTACTTAAATGTAAGTGTTTTTCTTTTATTAAAAATTTACCTTGTTTATGAAATTACACTATGTGGCCCCTTTTTTATTCTGTATGGGCTATGTTCGGGGATGTTTAACCACCCGCATGGAGAAGATACTTCTGTGAAGGCTCCTAGGACCTCATTACCTGTTGGCTACCAAGGCTTCCCCTCTATTGCAGGTGGGCAATACAAGCTGGTTTGACCCATACAGCGTATGCTGTCTTGGGTTCAAACTTTCCGGTAGGCCTCCATTTACTTTGGTGGTGGCATTTTCACTATTTACTTTCTTTACGCACATGGTGACCATGATGACTTCATACAATGATGGACTATGATTCACTATTATATATGATTGACATTTATAAATATTAGAGATTTTAATATTCATTTTACTTTATTTTCTATGTATATTTAAATCTTTAGCGCTACACTTTGTTACACTTTTCCCTAGTAAGGTGTTTCTAACTGGGGGGAAGTGGACTGACTGGGAGTAGAGAGAGATCACTGTTCCTGATTAGGGATGAGCTTCGAGTTCGAGTCGAACTCACGTTCGACTCGAACATTGGCTGTTCGCAAGTTCGCCGAACAGCGAACAATTTGGGGTGTTCGCGGCAAATTCGAATGCCGCGGAACACCCTTTAAAAGTCTATGGGAGAAATCAAAAGTGCTAATTTTAAAGGCTAATATGCAAGTTATTGTCATAAAAAGTGTTTGGGGACCTAGGTCCTGCCCCAGGGGACATGGATCAATGCAAAAAAAGTTTTAAAAACTGACGTTTTTTCAGGAGCAGTGATTTTAATAATGCTTAAAGTCAAACAATAAAAGTATAATATCCCTTTAAATTTCATACCGGGGGGGTGTCTATAGTATGCCTGTAAAGGGGCGCATGTTTCCTGTGTTTAGAACAGTCTGACAGCAAAATGACATTTTGAAGGAAAAAACCCATTTAAAACTACCCGCGGTTATTGCATTGCCGACAATACACATAGAAGTTCATTGATAAAAATGGCATGGGAATTCCCCAAAGGGGAACCCCGAACCAAAATTTTAAAAAAAAAATGACGTGGGAGTCCCCCTAAATTCCATGCCAGGCCCTTCAGGTCTGGTATGGATATTAAGGGGAAGCCCGGCCAAAATTAAAAAAAAAAATGACGTGGGGTTCCCCCTAAATTCCATACCAGACCCTTCAGGTCTGGTACCAGGCCACATGCCCTCAACATTGGGAGGGTGCTTTGGGGTAGCCCCCCAAAACACCTTGTCCCCATGTTGGCCGGTGGTTGTGGGGGTCTGTGGGCGGGGGGCTTATCGGAATCTGGAAGCCCCCTTTAATAAGGGGACCCCCAGATCCCGGCCCCCCCTGTGTGAAATGGTAAGGGGTACTTACCCCTACCATTTCACTAAAAAACTGTCAAAAATGTTAAAAATGACAAAAGACAGCTTTTGACAATTCCTTTATTTAAATGCTTCTTCTTTCTTCTATCTTTCTTCATCTTTTGGTTCTTCTGGTTCTTCTGGTTCTTCCTCCGGCATTCTCGTCCAGCATCTCCTCCGTGGCGTCTTCTATCTTCTTCTCCTCGGGCCGCTCCGCACCCATGACATGGGGGGAGGCTCCCGCTCTTCTCTTCTTCTTTTCTTCTCTTCTTCTCTTCTTCTCTTGACGTCACAGGGAAGTCCCATCAAGTCACCGTGTGTCAAAGGGGAGCGGGGTCACCGGGTGGCCCCGCCCCCCGTTATTTAAGAATTGTCAGACGAGGAGCGCCGTCACACAGTGGGAGCCTCCCTCCATGCCAGCATGGGTGCGGAGCGGCCCGGACAAGAAAATGAAGAAGAGAAGAAGAGAAGAAAAGAAGAAGAGAAGAGCGGGAGCCTCCCCCCATGCCATGGGTTCGGAGCGGCCTGAGGAGAAGAAGAAGATAGAAGACGCCACGAAGGAGATGCTGGACGAGAACGCCGGAGGAAGAACCAGAAGAGCCAGAAGAACCAGAAGATGAAGGAAGATAGAAGAAAGAAGAAGCATTTAAATAAAGGAATTGTCAAAAACTGTCTCTTGTCATTTTTAACATTTTTGACAGTTTTTTAGTGAAATGGTAGGGGTAAGTACCCCCTTACCATTTCACACAGGGGGGGGGCGGATTCTGGGGGTCCCCTTGTTAAAGGGGGCTTCCAGATTCCGATAAGCCCCCCGCCTGCAGACCCCCACAACCACCAGCCAGGGTTGTGGGGATGAGGCCCTTGTCCTCATCAACATGGGCACAAGGTGTTTTGGGGGGCTACCCCAAAGCACCCTCCCAATGTTGAGGGCATGTGGCCTGGTACGGTTCAGGAGTGGGGGGCCGCACTCTCGTCCTCCCCTCTTTTCCTGCGGCCTGCCAGGTTGCATACTCGGATAAGGGTCTGGTATGGATTTTTTGGGGACCCCATACCGTTTTTTTTTTTTTTTGGCGCGGGGTTCCCCTTAAAATCCATACCAGACCTGAAGGGTCTGGTATGGAATTTAGGGGGAACCCCACGTCATTTTTTTTTTTTACATTTTGGCAGGGGTTCCCCTTAATATCCATACCAGACCTGAAGGGCCTGGTATGGAATTTAGGGGCACTCCCACGTCATTTTTTTTTTTAATTTTGGTTCGGGGTTCCCCTTTGGGGAATTCCCATGCCGTTTTTATCAATGAACTTCTATGTGTATTGTCGGCAATGCAATACCGCGGGTAGTTTTAAATGGGTTTTTTCCTTCAAAATGTAATTTTGCTGTCAGACTGTTCTAAACACAGGAAACATGTGCCCCTTTACAGGCATACTATAGACACCCCCCAGGTATGAAATTTAAAGGGATATTACACTTTTATTGTTTGACTTTAAGCATTATTAAAATCACTGCTCCTGAAAAAATGTCCATTTTTAAAACTTTTTTTTGCATTGATCCATGTCCCCTGGGGCAGGACCCGGGTCCCCAAACACTTTTTATGACAATAACTTGCATATTAGCCTTTAAAATTAGCACTTTTGATTATTCATGTTCGTGTCCCATAGACTTTAACGGTGTTCGCGTGTTTCGAACAAACTATTTTCCTGTTCGCATGTTCTGGTGTGAACCGAACAGGGGGGTGTTCGGCTCATTCCTATTCCTGATCACTAGGAACAGACTATCTCTCTCTACTCCCCTGACAGAACAGGGATCTGTCTGTTTACATTGACAGATCCCTGTTCTCACTCTCTGAGAAGCGATCACGGGTCGCCGGTGGATATCGCAGCTGACGGCCACGTGAGGTGCCACCTATAGCTCTTGAAGCGGCCCACGTACATCTACGGCGGTTTGTGCAGCTGTGCCAACTTGCAGCAGTATACTGAAGGTCGCTGGTCAGCAAGCAGTTAAATACCTTACCTCGATGTAATATTGAAGATAACAAGCACTGAAGAAGTTTACTTATTCAAAAGGACTTTTATTGATTCAGTTTTATTTACTTTTGCTTTTCACATGAAAATGTTTAACATATATTGAAAATTTTGTTTCACAAATGGCACTTTGCACTTTAATACTGGTATATTGATTATTCTTATCACTCCTAATTTATAATTTTTTTATATATTAGAAATTTGCACTATAATATTGGTCCAAGGTCCTTATTTGAGCACCCCTCACACTAAATATATTGTTACCTAAAGAGATGAGATGTTTCAGGACAGAAATCAGTATGTGGAAGGGTATTCTAGGGTAACCTAGTTAGTGTTGAACAGATTTTTCTCCTGGCTCTAAAAATGCTCATTGGCCATGCAAGTATCTTGGAGCTTTCCAAGCGTGTTAGTGGTGGTGGAGAACCATGTTGTCAGTTGTGCTAGGAGCAGTGGCGGCTGGTGGGTTCTTCTTTTTGGGGGGGTGGCAAACAAACAACACCCCCCAGTGGCTGGTGGGTTCTTCTTTTGGGGGGGTGGCAAACAAACAACACCCCCCCGGCAGCCCGGCATTGACAGCACTACACCCCCCTGTGGGCAGTCCGGCATTTATTCATTTGTGTGGTCTTCTCCAGGAGTGCGGCGGAGCTGGTGTCTGCTCCTCAACCTTCCTTCCATTTGGCTCCTCTTCAACCAAAGCACTAGGCATCCAAAAGGATCGCCTGATGCTTTGGCCAAACAGGAAACAGGTCTCACGACCTGCCTTCAGATTGGCGGGGAGGAACTTTAGTGTGAAAATAGGGAAAATTAATTTGCTATCGCCACACAACAGGGTGAGATTGGAGCACAATGCTGAATGAATGAATGATTTGTAAAGCGCTGCAAATGCGAACTGAATCGCCTCAAGGCGCTGATGTGTTTGTGTTGTTAGCTTCTTAGAAAAGGGAAGTCTTGAGTTTTTTCCTGAAGGCCTGATGGTTTTCTTCATGGCCTGGGCGGAAACCTGATTATAGAGTGTCCAGAAGTTGATGCGTGTCCAGGTGGCATTGTAGCTGTTGTACTACCGCTTTCTCCATAATCTTGGAGACGGTGTTGAGGCTTGTTATCGGTTTGCGGTGGTTAGGGTCTTTAGGGTCGAGATTGGGTTTCTTTAGCAGGGGTTTGACGATGCCTTGCTTGAGGGTGGTTGGCACAATCCCTTCTTTGAACGACTGATTTATGAGGTGTGTTATAGTGGGAGCCAGGATGTCAGAGCATTCTTTCAGGAGTTTCGTGGGAATTATGTCATTTGGTGATGTGCTGTCTCGAAGGCTTCTCATAATGTTTTTAGTCGTGTCAGTGGTGATTGGGGTCAAGAAGAAGCCTGGCGGTTGTGTGCTGCTTGCGTCAATGTCCTCTTTTTGCTTTGGTTGGGTAAGGTTGGTTGCTTTTTTCTGTTGAATTGATTTCCGAATGTTGTTGATTTTGTCGATGAAGAAACTAGATAACTCATTGCAGAATTCTTGAGTATTGTTTGCTGGGGGCTCTAAGCAGCATGGGTTCATTGATTGGGCGACTATTTTGAAAAGTTCCCATGGCCGGTTTAGGGCAGTTGAGATGGTGTTCGAGAAATGTTCTTTTTTGGCTGTGAAAATCGCTTTGTGTTATTTCACAGTGAGTATTTTGTAGTTTGTATGGTTTTCCTTGGTAGGATTTCTTCTCCATGCTCTTTCAGCTCTTCTGCGTTCTTGCTTGAGTAGGGTGAGAGTGCCGTTGAACCATCTCGAGTTTTTTTGCGGATGAGTGTTCTGCGTTTTGGTGCTACCGAGTCTTCTGTTTGTAGTAATGCCTTGTTTAGGGAGTTGAGTGTTTGTTCCGTTGAGAGGTTCGAGTTTAGCGATTGTATTTTGTTTGATAATGTGGTTTTGAAGAGTTCAGAATGCAGTTTATTCTGGGATTTGTTCCAGTGTGTTGTTGTTGAATGTTTCTGTTTTTGGAGGATGGAGTTGGTGGTGATTTTAAATTTGATGGCGTGGTGCTCCGTCCATGGTAGTGGTGTGTTGTCGAATATGTTGATGTCTATATTCTGTTTGAAGATGAGGTCTAGAGTATGTCCTGAACCGTGCGTGGGAGTATTTATCAGCTGTTGAAGACCTAGCTCTTCCAGTTGGTTGATGCAGGCGGTCGCAATAGGGTCTTGGGTGGAATTTGCCCAAAGGTTGAAGTCTCCAAGTACCAGAAGGTTTTTGGTTTTCAGGGTGTGCATTGAGATGAATTCAGTAAGTGGTGTAGGGAGATTGGTCTTTGGTCCTGGTGGTCTGTAGCATAGTAATATGTGAATGGTGTCTTGGGGTGTTGTTTGAAGATGCAGGGGGAGTATCCCCATGAAAGGCACTGAGTTCTGTGAAGTTGGTTTGGTGAAGGCAAGGTGCGATTTGAAGATCACTGCTAGGCCTCCTCCTTTTTTCCTATTCTATGCTTGGTTAGGATGCTGTAGTTCTCTGGCACCAATTCAGTTAGGATGGTGTTGCAGTCGGATGTTAGCCAACTTTCCGTAATGAAGAGGCAATCTATGTTGTTAGCGATGATGAAGTCGTGGATTTCTAGTCTGTGCTTGACTGCAGATCTAGTATTAATCAGGGCGCATGCTAGTTGTTGTAGTTGGATTAGTGTCTCCCTGTATTTGATGGTTGCTTGTAGGTTGGTCCTTAGTAATTGTTCTTTTTTTAGTCTTTTTTGAGTGGTGGTTGGTAGAGTTGAACCGATGTTTCTTAGCCTGTGGAGGGCGTCCGCTGTGTACTTGAAATTGCACATGGTGAAGCAAGAAAGTTTCTGAAGGAGGATGATGGAGGTGATGGAGGCTGCCTACCACCCTCCCGTTTATCCAGAGGAAGGCAAAAAAAAAAAAACCCTATCTGAGCTGGCCATTTGCTACAGCAGAGTAAAAATTCCTTCCTGACCCCCCGAGGGGCAATCGGATTCAGGACCCTGGATCAACTGCTAAAGGTACCCCGCTCCGAGCCCACACTTTTTTAAGCCTATTAGAGCCTCTGGCTCTAATCAGGTGCTTCAAAAAAACACCCACCCCATATTGGAATCCATAGTGCAGCGCCCTGATATGTAGATCAGGGGGCCTGATGCATGGATAGGGGAGGGGGCGCCCGTGTGCCCTCTATGGGTGGGCCGCCACTGACTAGATTCAGAGGATTCCTGCTACACCTCTTTCCTACATAACTCTATCCCCCTGCTGGTCTGTGTTTGATCAATGTGATGTATACACATCTATGTCTCTTTCCTTGCCATACATAGCTGGCTAGGGAGAATTGTAAATTCTTGACATGGATTTTGGGTAGAGAGGATAGGAAGTATCTGAAATAAATACAGTATTTGGTAAGAATAAATATCTTAAATATATCCAGCTGTCCTGACCATGATTCGGTAGATTGTTGCATATCATGTTCCATCTTTGTAAAAAAAAAAAAAAGAAACAAAATCCCCTGGTGGTGGACTTTTAAGGTACAAAAGTTATAAAAAATATTCTAATATGGAAAAGTATTTATTGAAATATGAAAAATATAAAACATGTAATAAAAAACACATAACAATGTGTTGAAGTGAATATTACAGTGTTTTCATCCAAAACAGAATACAAATAATAAGCCAATGTTTCTTGCATCCAACGCGTTTCGGAGTAAATATGTAGTTTTCCTTCTTCAGGGAATAGTTTAAGCAAGAAAAATAGTATTATATCATGGAATGACAACTGTTGCCGATTAAAAACATAAGGGTACACAGAAAAGTTGCTTCCAAATTGCTTGAGCCAAAGGGTTCAACACAAAGGCATACCTCAAAAACAGGGAGGTGCCAGGCCCAAAAATGCTGGTCCAGCTCCCCCACATACACAGCACCAACCAGAGAGGGAAAAGCCAGGGGACCCACTGAGGACAAAAAGCAGGAAGTTCCCAGCAAATGGTGCGTGGAAGTTGCTTGGCTATACAGGGAGGGGTGTTATTGTTATATTGTAGAAGAGCCGCAGGCACCACAACTGATGAGAACTTGTGACCGCTCGCTCCAGCATCCAGCCCAAGACTGCCTTTGTGTTGAACCCTCTGGCTCAAGCAATTTGGAAGCAACTTTTCTGTGTACCCTTATGTTTTTAATCGGCAACAGTTGTCATTCCATGACATACATATTTACTCCGAAACGCGTTGGTTGCAAGAAACATTGGCTTATTATTTGTATTCTGTTTTGGATGACAACACTGTAATATTCACTTCAACACATTATTATGTGCTTTTTATTACATGTTTTGTATTTTTCATATTTCAATAAATACTTTTCCATATTAGAATATTTTTTATAACTTTTGTGCCTTAAAAGTCCACCATCAGGGGATTTTGTTTCATTTTTTGTAACATTGGATGTGGCACAACTATATGCCCAATAACAACCGACTTACCTTTGTAACATTTTTTGTAAAAAGGTAGATGATTTTCCTCATAAAGACAAGGTACTGTCTTAATCAGTTTTTGATTAAGGATACAACAATTATATGGATACAACATATAGTGAATAAAAAAATCTTCTGTATATCCTCCAATCACCGTGACTTTCTAAAGTGCAAAATTGCTTCACTTAAAGTGCTTCACCCGAAGTGGTAAATCAAAACACTCACCAGATAACACTGGCCACCAAGTGACCACCAGGCATATAGTATAAGGAATCCTCAAATCTCTGATGTGTCCTCCCAGGAATCACACAGCATGAGACATCTGTGGTTAGATAGACCAATTCCTAATCCAAATGATCATGACATATATATGTATATATTCCTTTATGATAAGCTCATATCAGAATTATCTGAAAAAATGGCTCCTTCGTACAGAGTCACAGAAGGCGTGGATAGTGTAATAACGTTTTTTTAATAGTTTAAAATGCAGCAGTTACATATCCATATGATCAGTGTAAGATACAGCAGGAGGGGGTATGGTTTGGCCGAGCAGGAAGATGGCCGCGTAGTTAGAGAGCTCCCGCCGTTGCCTATCAATCAACACTATTAACGGAGGTAATTAATCTTCAAACCGACACCTAAAGATGGACACAGTTTTCTGACACTCCTCTGCATCTCGCTCCCGCTCCCCCCACGAGCAATCCGGGGAGATTAGTCAGAATATCCCTGAGATGTTCCACACACACAGAGGGGCAACATGGTGTCGTCCCGCCACAGATTACCTCAGACCTCAGCTCCACAACAAACGGGCCCCTACCTTTACCTCAGACGACAGCTTCCACATTGTCTGGAGACACTGATAACCCTCCACAATCGTACCTCAATATACATGACCTATGAACCATTGCCACTGATATTAAAGATACCCTGTCAGCTGCCATAGCAGAACTGCGACTTGACATACACGCTATGAATGACAGGGTACAGGCAGTGGAACAGATTACGGCTCAGCATGACAATGTCCTTCGCAAAGTCACGAGGAAGATTGACACACACACTCTTCAATTGCAAGAAGTACAGCGCCACATCGAGGACCTCGATAACAGAGGCCACCACTATAACCTCAGGATTCAAGGTATGCCTAAAACTATAGACTCTGAGCATCTCTCTCCCGCAATGACTGGCCTATTCAACAATCTGCTAAACAGACCACCTCAAACCAAGGTTTACATGGAAAGGATCCACAGGGCTCTACGTCCCAAAGGCAGAGGGACAGATCCCCTAGGGATATCATTTGCTGCATTGTGGACCACAAACTAAAAGAAGAAATTCTACGACAGGCGAGAAGCAGGTCACAGTTACAACATGAGGGGACAAACATTCAAATTTTTCAAGACCTGTCCAGTATCACCCTTCAACATCGCAGGGACTTGAAACCATTACTGGACGTGCTGCAATCAAAAGGAATTCAATATAGGTGGAAGTTCCTCTTCTGCCTCTCGGCCACACAGCTCTGCTAAAGGTTCCGGAAGATTTGCATCCATTTTGTGACGCCCTGGGCATGCCCATGACTGAGGTTCCTAACTGGTATGCTGAATTCCGCTACTCGACTACTAGGAGACAAGCTACACAGGAAGAACCCATGGAGGCACAGGACACAAGATTCCACAGAAGAAGATCCCCATCGGGCACCAGACATCACACCGCACACCACGGTGCTCATCGTGGCTCTAGCCCTTCTGATTCACCGCGCTCTTGGAGATCCCGGAGGGAATACTAATGGCGCATCCTCATCGCTCTACCTGCAGGCCACTGGTTGCCACGTTTTTGCAAGGTTAACCATTTTAAACTTATCCTCACAAGGTTCCTGAGTTTAACCAAGTGTCACGTACCTGACGGTAGAGCCTGATGTGCAGGGAACGGCCTCTCTTGCTCCTCTGATTCTGACCCCCTGATAGAGTAGGCAGGAGGAGCAGAAGTGCAGAGTCGCACAAGTGCCAAACAGTTCGTCTTCACTGTAATGTGGAACAGCGGCAGGTGGCACGGTGCTGGAGCAGGGTTCTCCAATGAGCGGAAGATGCAGGTCGGGCAAGCTGGATCAAACACTGGCAGGAACGTCAGGAACAGAAGCGGAGGCAGGTGCATAGTCTGGATGCAGGCAGGGTCGTCAACGGGCTGGCAGCGTGGTAGTAGAGGGAGCAGGCAGATGCAGAGTCCGAACAAGCCGGGTCAGATGCAGGCAGCAGGTAGCAGAGTCAGAGGCAAGCCGGGTCGGTAAACAGGTGCAGGTATCATGGGTAAAGCAGGCAGGAACACACGGGAACGCTGTAGAACGGACAGCACTGGATGCAAGCACAGACCAGGTTTAAATAGCCCCTTGGTAATGTGCATACAGGTGAACCGAAGGTGTTCTGACAGAGGCTGAGGTCACAGGTCGACTTCTCCATCGGCCATCTTGAGTACTGGCTAGTCTTCCCTGATAGGCTGAGGTCACAGGTCGACCTCTCCTTCGGCCATCTTGAGTACTGGCTAGTCTTCCCTGACAGGCTGAGGTCACAGGTCGACTTCTCCTTCGGCCATCTTGAGTACTGGCTGGTCTTCCCTGACATTACTAAGTATAAAATTGATGCGCTTTAAATAAATAGTGCACAATATGCTGCTGCGACTAAGCTTAAATCCAGGAATAAAAAATGCATACATGTGAATAAAATAAATTAATAATTATGGTGCTAATACATGTGTTAAAATTGCCAAAATAAATCTTCAAATTGGTGATGTGACGGTGAGTATAAATAAAATAATAATGACACTCTAAATACAATGTCCAGGCAGAGATAAATGGTGGGAGAAAGTAAAAATAATTAAACAGTTCCTTCCCTTAATCCAGATTGATTGACTCACTGGGTTAGATCGTTTGTATCAGGATATTTAGTTTTTCTTGTATCCCACTTCAGCATTTACACTGCTGGTGATTCGGCTCTCAGGATAAAGGTTTTATGCAAAGCAAGCAAAGAAAAAATAGATCATTGTGCAGTGAACTTACTAGATAGTACATAAGCAAAACAGGGACAAAAGATACACTCACAAACTCCCGGTCTATTAGAAGCATTCAAATAAGCAGATTGCAGTCAGCCGCTGTGGACGAGGTTTCCCATAGAGAAACAGCTGCTGTTAACCTTCAGGTGTATTGCAGCACTGAACGTCCTAAGCTCCTCCCACGCGTTACATCACTGACACGTGACTTTTTCAAGGATAAACCCAGGAAGCCACGGCCTCTGTATTTAAGTCCTATGGCATTGTGGTTACCATGGAGACAGTGCTGTGTTCATTGGATCATCATACTGCTTTCTGCTACTAATGACATGTAAATATTTTGGCTTAAGCCTTATTTAATTGTTTTACAAATTATTAAAAGGGGAACATATATTTATAAATACAGGTTTGCAAACAAATATAGAACACTTCCAGATAAAAAATGGGAACATAAAAATGGACCTAATTAGTGTGGTCACGAAACTCCCTCCAGTGGTAAATAGTGTTACTACACATTCAATGTTAACACCTCAGATCGCATGTCATTACATACTGCGATAGATAGCAAAATCACTACTATGTATGTGCACTTCCGCAAGTAAAATACCAATTGATCCATATTGTGTAGTTACTAGCAACATATTGGATAGGCCCGTATTACACTCACATCCACTAGTGAAAATTATATAAAAAATATAAAAAAATTAAAATAAAAGATTAAGGTTACATTGTTGCACCACTAGTTCGCCATTGCAACAATGTTTCAAATTTTTTTATTGAAAAATTAAATTAAAATACTAAATAAATTGATATACATAATTGACTAGATGCACAACCCAAATATTTGATACTATACATTCATTTACAGTAAAATCAAATATATGATCCCTATGATATTAAAAAATATATAATAAAAATTAATTTTATTTAAAATAAATACTATAATATAGACTATCATTATTAAGTGTAAAGAGACAATAAATTTACGTACCAATTAATACCAACGAAATAAAATATAAATTAAAATGTAAAAATGTAAAATTTAATATATATGTAATAAATGCTTAAAATTAATAAGGCATGTCTTGAGAGTATCACGGAGTATTAAAAATCTGATATGAAGCAATTAAGATCAAATTCTATGTTGAGGCCATTTGGCGCAAGAGTCCCCATCTGGAATATCCATTTAGACTCGCTTTTACTGAGTTCCCTTATCTTATTTGAGCCTCTCCAGTGTGGCTTGTATTTCTGAATCGCCCCAAATTTCAACTGTTTGGGGTCACTATTGTGGTGCATAGCAAAATGTCTGGAGACATTATGCTTAGGGAAAGATTTTTTGATGTTCTGGATATGTTCCCTTATGCGTTTCCACATAGGCCTCTTGGTTCTACCAATATATTGTAGTGAGCATGAGCATTGCAAAACATATACTACTCCTTCCGTCCTACACGATATGAAGTCCTTAATAGTATGTTCATTGCCAGTACTTGTTGCTGTGAATTTGTTACACTTTTGCCCATTTTGTTGGGTATTGATGCAAGCGTAACATCTTTTACAGGGGAAGAACCCTTTCCCCTGGAAAAAGGATAATTCCGTCAATCTTTTGGGGGGTTCCGGGACTTTTTTGGCAATTAGATCCCTTAATGTGGGGACTCGCCTATAAATGAAGCGAGGCTTATCCGGTAGGATGTTGCAGAGAGTTTTATCTGATTTTAAAAGAGGCCAATGTTTTCTGATGATTCTTTCCATTTTCCTATGTTGAATGCTGTAGTTCATTATCAGTGGTATATCGTTATTATCTTTATTATCTTTGATTTTATCCTGGATCAGAACCTCCCTTGGGGTTTGATTAATCTCCTTGATTTTTTCTGCTATGAATTCCTTGCTATATCCTTTGTCTTCAAACTTTTGTCCCATCAATTGTGCCTGTTTCAGATATTCATTATTATCTGAGCAATTTCTTCTTAGCCGTATGAATTGCCCCTTGGGAATATTGATAAGCCATGGTTCATGGTGACAACTGTTCACTGGTATGTAGCTATTTCTTCCCACTGTTTTAAAATAGGTTCTAGTACTAATGGAATTGTTTACTAGCTGTATTTCTAAATCTAAGAAGTGTACTATTTTTTCACTTATTTCGTATTCAAGCTTGATGTTCTTTTGGTTGATATTTAATTGGTTAAAAAACTGTATTAAGCTGGCTTCGTCACCTTTCCATATTACTATACAAGCATCAATGAACCTTTTGTAAAGCACAATATTGTCTGGGGTATTTGAGAAGATTGCCTCATCCTCCCACTTGGCCATAAAAACATTGGCCACACTTGGAGCATACTTAGCTCCCATTCCAATCCCAGTTAATTGTCTGTAGTAGTTGTCCTTATACCAAAAGTAATTGTGCTGTATTCCAAACGCCAGGCTTCTTAAAACAAATCTTTTTTGTTTGGATATGAGATGGCTGAATTTTTCCATAGCCCATTTGGATGCTTCTATTGCATCACTATGATCGATAACTGTATATAGCGAAGCTACATCCGCAGTTGCAATGATATATTTTTGATCTCGTTTTAAGTCAAGGGAATCTTCTTCCCTGACATTGCCCCCCCTAACAGGCAGCCTCCGGATGCCCAAACTGGCTACTTTGTCAGGATAGGTCCTCTTAAAGGTTCGGATCAGTTCTTGGGCATGAATGTTGGTTTCAGGTTCCCACGAATTGTCTTCAGGACCGTAACCCCTCCACTTAATAAGATATTGAACTTGACCTCTCCTTCTCCTGCAATCTAAAATCGCCTCTATTTCAAATTCCTCTTCGCCATCTACCACCACAGGTTCGGGTGGCTCTGTATTCCGATCCGGAAAAGAGTTGGGGATGGCGGGCTTCAGTAAGGTTATATGAAACACCGGGTGGATCCTGAAGGTCTCCGGTAACTCCAGCTCATAAGCAACATCGTTAATTCGTCTCTTTACAGGAAACGGTCCCACGAATCTGGGGCCTAATTTCCTTGAAGGACAGGTTAGTCTCAGATTTGTTGTGGCTAACCGGACTTGGTCCCCCGGGTCCAGGATCAGGTCCCCTCTTCTCTTCTTATCGAAGATCTGTTTGTTATAAGCTTGAGTCTTGGCCATTGTCTCTTGTAGCAGCTTGTTGTTGGATCTAAAGAAATCCAATGTTTCAAGTACAGCGGGTACCGGGCATTCAGGAATGTTATTAAGCAGAAAGGACGGGTGAAAACCGTAGTTTGCGAAGAAGGGAGATTGTTTCATGGCTGAATGAGAAGAATTATTGTAGGCAAACTCGGCTAAGGGAAGTAAGGACACCCAATCGTCTTGTGAAAAGGAGGAGAAGCAACGCAGATATTGTTCCAGTGTCTGGTTGGTCCTTTCTGTCTGACCATTAGTCTGCGGATGATGGGCTGAAGAGAATGAAAGTTCAATACCCAAGGATTCACACAAGGATCTCCAGAATCTGGAGGTGAACTGGACCCCTCTGTCTGAGACGATGTTAGCCGGAACCCCATGGAGTCTTATAACCTCTCTGATGAAGATCCGTGCCATCTCTTGTGCAGAAGGGGTGCCCTTCATAGGAATGAAGTGGGCCATCTTGGACAATCGATCAACGATTACAAAGATAGTACTGTATCCCTCGGATGGGGGCAGTTCCACAATGAAGTCAATTGAAATCATTCTCCATGGTCTGTTCAGGACAGGTAATGGCTTCAACAGACCCCAGGCCCTGGATTTGCTGTTCTTTTTATGGATGCAGGTGGTGCACGATTCCACATATCTCCTACAGTCTCTTGCCACCCTCGGCCACCAGAAGGTTCGCTGCACCAATTCAGCAGTCTTGCTGACCCCAAAGTGTCCTGCCAGCACGTGGTCGTGGCACATGCTCAACGTGGTAGTTCGGAGATCCTCTGGCACGAAGACCTTATCATTATACCAGAGTAGCCCTTCCTGTGTCCGTAAAGTGATCCCAGATGGTGTAGAACTCCTCACAGAGGCTTGTTTAATCTGCGTCATTAAGTCCCCTTGTAGGAGAAGGAAATTTCCAGAGGACAGGATCGTATCAGGGGGAGAGATGTCTTGGGATTTGCTGAACATGCGTGATAGCGCATCTGGCTTTATGTTCTTGGATCCAGGTCTGTATGTCAGATGGAAGGTAAATCTCGAAAAGAAAAGTGCCCACCTGGCCTGGCAAGGTCTTAATCTCTTTGCTGTTCTTAGATATTCAAGATTCTTGTGATCTGTGTAGATTAAGATTGGATGTGCTGCTCCCTCGAGAAGGTATCTCTATTCTTCTAATGCTGCCTTAATTGCTAAAAGTTTGCGATTCCCAACATCGTAATTCTTCTCTGCGCTAGACAGTTTACGCGAGAAGAACGCAATTGGGTGCAACAGGGCCTTGGGGCCCTGTCTTTGGGACAAGATAGCTCCCACCGCAGTTTCCGAGGCGTCCACTTCTAAGACATACGGTAAGGCCGAGTCTGGGTGCTTCAAGATGGGTGCGGATGTGAAAAACCTCTTCAGCGTTTCAAAGGCCGACTGAGCCTCTGGAGACCAGCGGAATCGGGACCCCTGTTTGGTAAGCTGTGTAATGGGGGCAATGATTGCTGAGAACCCCCGAATAAATTTTCGATAAAAGTTTGCAAAGCCTATGAAACGTTGAATACCTTTCTTGTCACATGGAGTAGGCCAGTCCAGGATAGCCGTTACCTTCTGGGGATCCATCCGGATACCTTCGGTGGAAATGATCAGCCCCAGAAATTGGATACTCTGGCGTTCAAACTCGCACTTCTCGGGTTTGGCATATAATCCGTGTTGTCGAAGGCGGGTTAATACACTTCTCACGTGTCTGCGGTGGTGTTCTAGGGAGGAAGAAAAAATTAGCATATCATCAAGGTATACAATGACAAATAAGTCCAGGAAGTCTCTGAGAACATCATTAATGAAATGCTGGAAGGTAGCCGGAGAGTTGCAGAGCCCGAAGGGCATCACGAGATACTCGTAATGCCCAAATCGTGTGCGGAAAGCAGTCTTCCACTCGTCTCCCTCCCGAATGCGCACTAAATTATAGGCGCCCCGAAGATCCAATTTTGTAAATATGGTAGCGGAACCAAGTCATTGAAAAAGTTCAGGAACTAATGGAAGTGGGTAACGGTTCTTCACCGTCACCTTGTTAAGTTCACGGTAGTCCACACAGGGCCTTAACGACTGATCCTTCATCTGGACGAAGAAAATCCCCGCCCCAGCTGGAGACGTGGAAGGGCGGATAAAGCCTTTCCTGAGATTGTCATTGATATAGTCCTTCAGTGCCACCAGCTCGCTTTCAGACAGAGGGAAAATCCTCCCAAAGGGAACTTCGGCTCCGGGGAGTAGCTCTATAGGGCAGTCATAGGGCCGATGAGGTGAGAGGATCTCTGCCCCCTTCTTACTAAACACGTCTAGGAAGCTGTGGTAGGCTGGAGGCACAAGCTGACTGGCTTCAGAGTCCGTATCTAGACACAGCAGAGCGGGAACATCACAGGAGGTCTGTAGGCAGTGCTGGGTGCAGTAAGAGGAGACAAAGTTAATGCTTCCTTTAGACCAGTCGATATGAGGATCGTGGGCCTTCAACCAAGGTATACCGAGGATAACTGGGAACAGAGGGGAAGCGATGGCGTCTAGTCGTAGCAGTTCTCGGTGGTCCTGGGACATGATGGTCAGCAGAGGAATGGTTTCGTGAGTGACTGCTCCGGACTTAATGGTGGAACAATCGGCCAAGTGAACCGAGAGCTTCTGTGCTTTAGGCTGCAGGGGGATATGATGTTCGGCAGCAAAGGACAAGTCCAAAAAGCATCTGCAGGCTCCGGAATCAATTATGGCGGTAGTCTGAAGAGTCCTTCCTGGCAGCTGTAGAGAAATGGGAATAGTAAAGTGAGCAGAGTTGCTAAGCGAGCTTGGGGTTAGCGAGGCAGAAGTAGTGAAGAGAGACTTACGAGGTTTTACTGGGCAGGACCTCACGTAATGCCCGGATCCCCCGCAGTATAAGCATAAGTTCTGTTGGCGGTTCTTCAACAGTAAGAGAGGGCCGTGGCAGGCCGAGTTGCATAGGTTCCAGGGCGTCAGGAGCCGGAGTGGCTGGAGCAGGTGGAGCGGGATAGGACGAGCTGGGTGCCCGAGGTAACATCCACACTGGACGGGATGGAGTGGACGCTCTCTCTAGTCTTCGTTCTCTCAACTGGCGATCGATCTGGATGGATAGATCAATCAGAGTTTCTAAGGTAGGGTACCCCTACCCGCGCTAACTCATCTTTGAGTGGTTCGGAGAGGCCCATACGAAATTGGTATCATAGGGCGGCGGCGTTCCAGTTTGTGTCAAATGCCCATCGTCGAAATTCAGAGACGTAGTCTTCCACCGCCCTATGACCCTGTTGAAGTGCATGAAGGGCCGCTTCAGCTGAAGCTGTCTGCTGAGGACCTTCGTACAGCTGGGCCATGGCACTGAAGAAAGAGGTTAAGTCAGATAAGCATTCGGCCTTCTGTTCCAGAAGGCGGTGGGCCCAGGACTGTGGCTCCCCTTGTAGCAGGGAGATTACAAAGGCGACCTTGGTAGCTTCTAATGAGAATGTGCGGGGTTGAAGGGCAAAATACAGTTCACATGCGTTCCGAAACGCTCTAAACTTGCTGTGTTCACCTAGGAACCGGTCTGGGGTAGGTACCCTGGGCTCAGGTGGGAGCATGACCACGGCAGGAGCAGGAGAAGATCCCTGAGAGGAGGCTGATGCTGAAGGTGGACCCTGCGGAGTTGCAGCGCCTGTCAGGGTCTGTAGGCGTCCCTCTAGCTGAGTGTAACCCTGCTGTAGGTCTTTGACGGCTTGTGCCAAGCCGGCCAGGTGCTGGCAAAGTTCATCCATAGGAGAGGGTCCCTGCGCAGGCTCAGACATGGCTGTCCGTTACTGTCACGTACCTGATGGTAGAGCCTGATGTGCAGGGAACGGCCTCTCTTGCACCTCTGATTCTGGCCGCCTGATAGAGTAGACAGGAGGAGCAGAAGTGCAGAGTCGCACAAGTGCCAAACAGTTCGTCTTCACTGTAATGTGGAACAGCGGCAGGTGGCACGGTGCTGGAGCAGGGTTCTCCAATGAGCAGAAGATGCAGGTCGGGCAAGCTGGGTCAAACACTGGCAGGAACGTCAGAAACAGAAGCGGAGGCAGGTGCGTAGTCTGGATGCAGGCAGGGTCGACAACGAGCTGGCAGCGTGGTAGTAGAAGGAGCAGGCAGATGCGGAGTCAGAACAAGCCGGGTCAGATGCAGGCAGCAGGTAGCAGAGTCAGAGGCAAGCCGGGTCGGTAAACAGGTGCAGGTATCATGGGTAAAGCAGGCAGGAACACACGGGAATGCTGTAGAATGGACAGCACTGGAGGCAAGCACAGACCAGGTTTAAATAGCCCCTTGGTAATGTGCACACAGGTGAACCGAAGGTGTTCTGACAGAGGCTGAGGTCACAGGTCGACTTCTCCGTCGGCCATCTTGAGTACTGGCTAGTCTTCCCTGACAGGCTGAGGTCACAGGTCGACCTCTCCTTCGGCCATCTTGAGTACTGGCTAGTCTTCTCTGACAGGCTGAGGTCACAGGTCGACTTCTCCTTCGGCCATCTTGAGTACTGGCTGGTCTTCCCTGACACCAAGTTTACCCAATTGATCCTTCTCACCCCAAGATGATTCCAAATGGGACTGACGCCACTTTGGTTGGATGTACCGATCACCCGCGTGAACAGCCATGTATACTGAGCAGTCCTCCCCAGCTATGCCTGCCCAACCAGATATGCTGCTATGGTCGGATTTAACAAGCCTAACCTTGCTTGAAAGATGCCCTCTGAAAATATGAGCTGCGCATATACAATGCACAAGATTTTTGCACGCAGCACCCCCTGGCAAGACTGGCCCCCGCTCTCTGAGGATACCGTAAGGCTCTCCGACAGGCCCCTCTATGGACACTAGACTATGAAAGGTGTAAGGTATAAATAAAAGCGGCATAACTTGCATGTAATGGATTGGGTATGTATAGCCAGTTGAGATTCAGGTGGAATTCCCGCAATTTTTACCTGAAGTATATACTCACTCTACCCTGGGGCGGAATTACAGAGATATGTCACCACACTGGACTATCTGACACAGTGTGGTGCTCATTATCACCCCCCTAGTAACTGGACACTTTATAGAATACTTTGTGCTCGCAGTCCCAGTATACCACGTACAGACATGCAAAGATAGGCAGTTTAGAGGCCCCTCCCCCCTATCAAACAGGGCTTTCCCCTATGTCCCCTTTGCAACCCACAGGACAAAAACAGCAAATGGTTTTAACTGGCCTAGTCATGTATCTTCAAAGTGAGAGGGAATGGGGGGAACTAAGGCTCTCTCACTCACGCTGACTGCAACAGGAGTGAAGAGAATCCCTCACCTCGGATTGATTCCACCCCCTGTAAACGAGAGGCATGAGTGATGTCAGTATACACTGAATGGGTGCACTTGAAATACAGAATAAAGCCTCCCACTATTTCATGATGACCACAATCGACAACCTGCATGAATAAAGGCAGCAAACAGTAAAAAGGTGACACAATCATATTGAATCCCTCCCCCTATATCTATTACTTGCTGTACTCATTGCAAGGCATCAGGGCTTTGCTATACAATGCATTCTAGGTTAAACTAGTACTCTCCGATAAAACACAACTAACGACTTAGGATCTGACACTTTATGATTGAAACCCCACCTGCTGTCTACTATATATCTATATATTCTCTAAGTGTATAAACTACTTGGGGGATATACATTCATACACAAGTAGATTACACATGTGAGAGGGGGGAAGGCAGCTGTAGCGGGGGAGATGAACCACTTACAAAGGAAGAAATGATTTCTACATGGTTAGCTGCAGGATGTACAACCACAGTTGCAGGATTATGCGGGCTTACAGTTTCTATGTTTACACATTGTGTTGGTTACCATACATTGTTAGTTTAATGGTTCTAGTCATACTATATTTTAATATCCTAAGACCCTTGATAAGATGAGAGACCCCACGGCCAGATATATGCGCCACGCGCCAGATCCTAGCTCACGACAAGTGACCTATGTCTACATTCTAAAAGGACATGACAGGGCCCTATCACCCACACTCTGACCTCAGACGCATACCTGACCTCATTGTCTCGGGGGCCTCATGGTCCACCATTCATACCCCCTTATTTCCTAGACAATACCTAATATCTTACTCATAGTCTTACTCATATCCTCAACCACTTTCCTCTATCCATCTGCCCCTATGATCGGCAATGGCAGACTAGCCCGCTATTCAGAAGTACCCTTTGTGTTAGGTATTTGCAAACCCCCACAACCCCCACACAGTGCAGTGGAACAGTTTCAGCCAGTGGCTGGGCCTGACTCCACTGGCAACACACTGTACATTCATAACCCCATTCCTTGTAGAGAAGGTTAGTTGAATACCCCCCCCTTTTTTTTTTTTTTTCTTTTCACCGCACATGGCCCTGACCTCTAAGACAGATACTTGAACACCCTACCATCCTATCTGAGGTTGATACCCTCTTATACATTTAAAACTCCAAACAATCCCCCCTTCCTTATAATGGCGGGAACACACACCCAAGGCATGACTGGCCACCATAGACATTTGCCCACTTCACTGGTGAAGTTTTGCTCAATGAACATGCGTGGGCTCAACGTCCCTAAGAAGAGATCTCAGCTACTATACACACTACAGAAAAACAAAACGCAAATAGCTTTCATTGAAGAAACCCATTTCCGCTCCGATAAAATCCCCAAACTCTACAATCACCACTTACCTATGGTATACCACGCCTCAAATGAAGTATCGAAAACTAAGGGTGTAGCAATATTGATATCAAAGAATTGCCCTCTTCAAATATCAGAAGTCAAAAAAGACATTAACGGTAGATATCTATTCCTCAAGGGGACTCTCCACAATAAACCCATTACGTTAGCAAATTTATACGCACCTAACAAGCAACACGTTTCCTTCTTCCGTGAAACTCTACATTTGCTCACTGAAT
This sequence comes from Lithobates clamitans, assembly GCA_037952925.1. NCBI lineage: Eukaryota > Metazoa > Chordata > Amphibia > Anura > Ranidae > Lithobates > Lithobates clamitans. Next base: position 5,134,399 of record JBBGZY010000510.1, read on the forward strand.
TTTATTCAGGCATCATCATTGTTGGAGGGGATTTCAATGTTGCACTCACCCCATCCCAAGATTCTGCTACAGGGGCGTCCTCTATGCCATACAGAGCCCTCAGAGCTATTAAAATCCTCCCCAGAAACCTGACCTTGCACGACACCTGGCGTACGCTACAACCCAATGAGAGAGACTTCACGTTCTACTCCTCCCCTCACGATAAATACACTAGAATTGACCAGTTTTTTATCTCCCAGAATGACCTTAGGCTCCTCTCCAAAGCGACCATAGACCCAATGATACTTTCAGATTATCACCCCATATCCAATACACTGGATATACCGACAACACAAACGAAAAACATGATCTGTCGCCTTGACAACTCTCTTTTAACAGACCCTGAACTCACTCGACAAATTAATACCCGTATCACACAATACGTCACTGAAAATGTCACGGGCGACTCCAAACCAGGTGTCATATGGGCGGCACATAAGTGCGTAATGCGTGGAGAACTCATTTCTCTAACCGCTAACAGAACCAAACATAAACGTAACCGCATTGCTACACTGTCCGAAAAAATTCATACCCTGGAAAGGGCGCATAAGTTATCCTTGGCCACTAAATCTCTCGTTAAGCTCTTAAAGGCAAGAGAAGAACTCCTCTTCCAAGAGAAGAGGAATTAGGTAAAACATTAAAAGGCAAATACGACCTAACACAAAAACAGTTTGGAAACAAATCAGGAAAATTACTAGCCAGAACCCTACAAACCAAAAAGGCAACAAATACCATTCACACGATCAAGGACCCCGCAGGCAATTCCTTCTTTTCTCCGGAAGACATTACCAATCAGTTTGTCCATTTTTTTTCCAAACTTTATAACTTACCACCCAAGAACGAAATGGACCACACACTAGAAATACAAGAGGCAATTAAAGATTTCTTAACACAATATTGCCTGTCCCTTATCACCCCAGAAGACTGTATGAGTCTGGAGAACCCCATCAGTGCAGAGGAAACTATGACAGCCCTTAAACAACTTAAGACGGGTAAGAACCCGGGCCCAGACGGTTTGACCGCCAGTTACTAAAAAAGAAATACTTACCCCTCATTTCACTAAGGCATTTAATGCATTATCTTCTCCCCCAACAGTAACTAGGGATCTGTTAGAAGCCCATATCACTCTCATTCCAAAACCAGGCAAGGATGATACAATAGTATCAAACTACAGACCTATATCCCTCCTTAATGTAGACTTAAAGCTCTATGCCAAAATACTTGCAAATACTTCCTCTGCTCCCTAAACTGATCCCACTTGACCAGGTAGGATTTATCCCTGGTAGGGAGGCCAGGGATAACACCATAAAGGCTATCAACATCCACCATTGGCATTCGACCTCTTCCAAAAAGGGTTTGTTCTATCTCTCGAGAGGATGTGTTCGATAGGGTGGCTTGGGACCACATGATGGCAGCATTACAGGCTATGGGGTTCCCGGCACACTTTCTCCAAATGATCTTAGCACTATATTCATCCCCCATGGCCAGAATTAGGGTAAATGGCCACCTGTCGGACGCCTTCTCAGTCTCGAATGGCACCCGTCAGGAATGCCCCCTATCCCCTCTCATCTTTGTTCTCACCTTAGAACCCCTATTATGCAAACTTAGGGCTAACCCCAATATTAAAGGCATTGATATTTGAAACAAGCAGTGGTATACGCTGATGATATCCTCCTCTCTGACCCTTTAATCACCAGTCCTAATCTGCTACAGGACTGTGGCGTCTTTCACAATCTATCCAACCTGCAAATTAATATTACAAAATCTAAAGCCCTCAACATTTCCCTCCCATCAACGTTAGTATCTCAATGCCAAGCGAATTTCCCTTTTAGCTGGGAACCAAATGCCCTCACCTATTTAGGTATCCATATCCCAACTAAATTAGAGGAGCTCTATGATAGAAACTATGCATCCATACTCCAAACTATACAGAAAGATCTCCGCAAATGGACCTCAGGCCAGTTCTCTTGGTTTGGACGGATAGCCATTCTAAAGATGAACATTTTACCCTGTGTCTTATACATTTTACAAACCGTACCAATTAGACTCCCTATATCATTTTTTAACACCTACAAAAGACTATGCAGGAACTTTATCTGGGCCTCCAAATCCCCTACACTAAGCTGGGATAGAATGACGCTCCCCAAAGGTGGTCTAGGCATACCAGATATCCACAGATATCACGCAGCTTGTCATATCACAAGACTAATTGATTGGCACATACATACAGGCACGAAAGATTGGATTGCAATTGAGGATTCCTTTTAACAAATTCCCCTCTCACACACACCATGGATTAATGCCAAAGCCACGCTTAAGGAACACTCCTCACATCCTCTTATGGGACCCATGCTTCATAGCTTCAGGAAAACATGTAGCTCACTTTAAATGACCCCTTCACCAGGTCTGTTGACTCCTTAAAGCGACAACCCCAACTTCCCACCCGGCCTCTGGGAGAATAATGTGAATATGTCACACGCAGAACATACGCTTAGAGCACACCAATTCTTTCAGAACGACTCAATCATCCCTTTTGCTACCCTGCCCTCCCAATTCCCAGAGAGTAACATTCCCTTCTACAAATATTTGCAAATCAGACACTTTCTAAATAACACCAGACCTCTCACTCTATGGTGTAGAGAACAAAATCTTTTTAAAACACTGTGCTCCAGTACAGACCCTCAGAGACATCTGATCTCAACAGTTTACTTGCTCCTATTTGGAGAATTCAACCATAAATAAAACATGATCAACCAGAGATGGGAAAGTGAATTTAATCTGGACCCTCCCAATGAGGAATGGGAACATATTTTTGAACATATCCATAAAGGTTCTATCAATATCTCTGCTCAGGAAAACAGTTTCAAAAATATACTCCAGATGGTACCGTACACCTGAAAGGCTGCACGCATTCCATCCAACAGTATCACCACTGTGCTGGAGATGTAATTCTACAGTGGGTTCCCTGCTCCATCTCTGGTGGGATTCTACACACATAAAATCATTCTGGGAAAAAGTGCATACTACAATTACCAGAATCATGACATACACATTAGACTTCACCCCAGCCCAATATCTGTTGCATCACACCTCATTCTACCTACACAAAATCCCTTATGCTCCATCTTATTAATGCAGCTAAACAATGTATACCACTATATTGGAGAAACACTAAGCCCCCTAAAATATCCGATTGGCTTAAATGCATTGCAGAAATGGAAGACTGAATCCATCAAGCTAATGGCAACCCGACGAAATATCGGAACACTTGGGCCTTCTGGCAACACTTTAGAATCTCCTCGGAGTTTCAGGAGTTATCACGCATTTCATAAATGTACCCTATAGGGGAAATACATTGACGCTTCCCGTTAACTTTCCCCCTTCGCCAAGGTTAATGTACCCACCATACCAGTTTATTCAAACCTCTTCCCACACATTACACTTAGTAAATCCTCAACCACGTATGGACGTAGCAGACTCTGACCCCAAACTAATAGGACTTACATGCCTTCTTATCTGATACTGGACTAACCCTCCAATACAAGGCCAAACCCACGACTGTACCAGATTGTTTCTCCCCAACTAATCCCCAACACACTTTCAGAACTGGGATATACAACACACTATAACAGATGTCAAGGACACTTTATACCAGCTCGTGGACCTACACTGATGTAACACCACTTGACAACACCACTACCCCCTTCCTCGCACAGTAAGTTCCCATTAGGGGTGCGTAGGGCGAGGGTGGACCCGCCTTGGTCTACCTGATCCTAACAGGAAACCCGCCTTGACCTCATCATGAGATGACCCATACTATATATAGGAAAATTATATCTTATAATTGCACATACGCTTGACCTTTATACCACATATGTTGTACTGCAATACGATCATCAGCCACTCTAACTGGAAATTCTATGTATACTTGTACCAAGTGCTTTGATTATACTTGTTATTCCTGTGTTTAAAACATGTAACTGTTTTGTTTTTTCCAATAAAAATTATTTGAAACTAAAAAAAAAAGATACAGCAGGAATTAGAGATGCAGCTTAAAAGGAGAGCAGAAGTTGGTCTGTCACCATTGAATTGCTCCGTGGTGCTCGGCGTGCATCTCAGCTATAAGGCGGAAGTAGAGGACTCGAGTGTATTTTATTGACTATATGTTGTACACATATGGATTTTTTATTGATTTAAGAAAAAATATTGGTTGTGCACTTTAAATCATTTTATATAGTGATATTTAATCATTAATTTAATCTTAGTATTACACATGTCTGTTTGCACCCTTTTTTCACTTTTTCATGCTTTGTATAGCCATTATAGCTGTAAGAATACGGCCCTGGAAACCAAACATACAAAGTGTTGCTTGAAGTTAGGCCCAATGGACCTGATCAAATGCCTTCTCTGTGCCTAAAGCTAGAAGCAGAAAAGGTGTTTGGGAATGCTCTGCTAAATGAATGATATTTAGTAGTCTTCTGTTGGTGTCTGATGATTGTCTACCCTTGGTAGAACCACACTGGTCTTTATAGATCAGAGAGGGTAGTGCAGGAAAATTGAATGAAAGTTTTGCGAACGGTGGAGTCTTTCTCTGGGTTCGGCAAGGTTATGACAAGAGCTTTTAACATATATTTTGGAAAAGAGGAAGAGGAAGCTGCATCATTGAAGATTTGGGCTGGGTGCAGGGCAAGAATAAATTTGAACTGTTTGTAACATTCTCTAGCAAACCCATTTGGGCTTAGAGATTTATGGTTAGGGAGAGCATCTATAGTGATGCAAATTTCTTGCACTGTGAAGGGGGGGCTTAGGGTTTGAAGTTGTTTATGAGATAGAGATGGAAGATCTGTGGAATTTAAAAAGTCCTTAATATTAACTAGGAAGATTGGGTTATGGATGGGTCTTCTTTAAGATTATATGGTGAGCTATAGTATAAGCTAAAGGCATCTGCTATTTCTTGGTGGTTATACAGTTTCTGTTTAGTTATTGGGTGTAGGAAAGTAATTTTGATTTTACTATGATGGCCTCTTGTGTGTTGTGCTAAAGCTTTACCAACCCTGTTACTAGTAGCACAAGAAGTATTTTGTCATTTTCGTTCCAATTTTTCAAAGAACTCCATAAGTAATAATCTGAGGTCATGTCTCAAGTTTAGTAATTGGGATTTGAGATTAGGACTAGGTTGTCTTTTATTCTGGCTAATAGGCTATGTCTCTGAAAGTGGAGAGAAGAATGCCTATATATTGTGTCCTCTTCTTCTGCACTTTAGCACCCAGTTGGAAAAATACTCCCCAAACGAATGCACTGTGGGCATTACACAGTATAAAAGCTTCTAAAACAGTCCCTGTGCTTTGATAAAATAGATTCTAAAATTGTAATATTGGTGGGTGCGTGGTCTGATCATGTGATAGTAGATATAGCGGAATTTACTACCTTTTGAAGCAACCATTTGTCTACTGTGGTAGTGTGGTACCCCACCAGTATATAGGTCCAAGATTCTCAACCAGGCAGGTTGACGGGCTCCAGGGTATTTGCTTGTTTGAGAGGAAACTGGCTTTTCAGTTTCCTCATTATTTAGTAAGGTCCACTTTGGGTCCTGGAGCCTATGGATTTCTTAGAAATCCAGGTGGGATGAAATCCCCAGTCCTGAGTCTGGGTTTTGAGACTCATTGGCACACTGATTGTTCAGGTGTGTGTGGGCCTGATAGTAGAGTCAGGACCATGGTTCTGGGCTCCACCCTCCTGAGGAGTCGAGGCTTGCAAGGGAGAACCAAGAGTGTGCAGGTGTACACTGCAGTATCCAGAGAGTGCAGACTGCACTGTGGAAGCCAGAGACCCGAGTCTGAGGTTGCTGACAGTAGTCAGGAGAGCTCCATGTGGGAGCCTGAGCAGTGGTGCGTCTGCTGCTGAAGAGAGCCAGATGGCTCGGTATTTTTGTGTGCAATGCTGCATGTGTAAGCCAGGAGGCTGAATAACCTTTTATTTGTTGCTGGCGGTGAAAAACCCCTGCAAAGGAAAACACTTTTGTTTTCATTTATGGAACGTTGTTTTCTTTAATAAAAGTGGGCCAACAAGCCCTGAAAAGGAATAATTTGTGTGGACTGATCTCGCTAGCGGGTTGCTACACTTGAGCTAAACAATCCCCAAACTTTACACTATTATAAAGTATTTAATATGAGAATAAGTATTGTGACTAGGGATGAGCTTCGATTTCGAGTTAAACCCATGTTCGAGGGTGGCTTTGGCCAATTATGGCTCAGGGGGTTTAGTACATGCCCCACACTATATAAGGCCACCTGCGTGGCGGCCTTGTGTAGTGTGTTGCGGCGGTGGCGGAGAGATAGACAGAGAGACAGTGTCATTTGATTTAAGTTAGATAGAGTAGGCAGGCGAGTCAGTTAGCTGCACTTACAGTGTATTGTGTATATATATATGCATCCTAGGTGTTCTATATTTATATATATATATATATATATATATATATATATATATATATATATATATATATATATATATATATATATATATATAGACTGTATTCAGTTTTCGCTAGATCCGTTCCTGTTATTGTCTTCATACTGACAGGCAGGCAGGTGTTTTTACAGTATTTACAGCTACCTGAAGAAAATTGCTGGTGTTCTTCTGATTCTATTAGTTCTATTATCTACAGTATTTACAGTTAGTGTAGGGCATCCTCTGCACAGTGTGCACCTAAAGCTGCCTGAAGAAAAAACTGGTGGTGTTCTTCTGATCCTATTAGTACCGCAGGCAGCTGCAGTATTTACAGTTAGTGTAGTGCATCCTCTGCACAGTGTGCACCTAAAGCTACCTGAAGAAAATTGGTGGTGTTCTTCTGATCCTATTAGTACCACAGGCAGCTGCAGTATTTACAGTTAGTGTAGTGCGTCCTCTGCACAGTGTGCACCTAAAGCTACCTGAAGAAAATTGGTGGAGTTCTTCTGATCCTATTAGTACCACAGGCAGCTGCAGTATTTACAGTTAGTGTAGTGTGTCCTCTGCACAGTGTGCACCTAAAGCTACCTGAAGAAAATTGGTGATGTTCTTCTGATCCTATTAGTACCACAGGCAGCTGCAGTATTTACAAGTTAGTGTAGTGCATCCTCTGCACAGTGTGCACCAAAAGCTACCTGAAGAAAATTGGTGGTGTTCTTCTGATCCTATTAGTACCGCAGGCAGCTGCAAGATTTACAGTTAGTGTAGTGCGTCCTCTGCACAGTGTGCACCTAAAGCTACCTGAAGAAAATTGGTGTTGTTCTTCTGATCCTATTAGTACCGCAGGCAGATGCAGTATTTACAGTTAGTGTAGTGTGTCCTCTGCACAGTGTTCACCTAAAGCTACCTGAAGAATATTGGTGGTGTTCTTCTGATCCTATTAGTACCGCAGGCAGCTGCAGTATTTACAGTTAGTGTAGTGTGTCCTCTGCTCAGTGTGCACCTAAAGCTACCTGAAGAAAATTGGTGGTGTTCTTTGGATCCTATTAGTACCGCAGGCAGCTGAAGTATTTACAGTTAGTGTAGTGCGTCCTCTGCACAGTGTGCACCTAAAGCTACCTGAAGAAAATTGGTGGTGTTCTTCTGATCCTATTAGTACTGCAGGCAGATGCAGTATTTACAGTTAGTGTAGTGTGTCCTCTGCACAGTGTGCACCTAAAGCTACCTGAAGAAATTTGGTGGTGTTCTTCTGATCCTATCAGTACTGCAGGCAGCTGCAGTATTTACAGTTGGTGTAGTGCGTCCTCTGCACAGTGTGCACCTAAAGCTACCTGAAGAAAATCGGTGGTGTTCTTCTGATCCTATTAGTACCGCAGGCAGCTGAAGTATTTACAGTTAGTGTAGTGCGTCCTCTGCATAGTGTGCACCTAAAGCTACCTGAAGAAACATCACAGAGGGAGCAGAGGATTTGTGCAATGTGTTTCCAGAGCCTGGGAGGTTACAATTTCCTGGTCCTCCTGGACAACGTGTTGCTGAGGCTTTGGTCAGTCACAGAAGGAGCAGTGGAGAAGGTGGCCATCTGACTGATGCATTCAGACAATATTTTAGTCCACAGCCCCAAGGTCTGATCGGTTCCAGGAACCATCGCCAGCGTCTGATTCACATGGTGCAGGATTACCTAGGGGCAAAATCAGACTTGGACACCTTTCCCACTGAAAATCCTCTGGGTTACTGGGTCTTGAGGATGGATCACTGGCCAGAGCTTGCACAGTATGCAATTGACCTACTGGCCTGTCCTGCATCCAGCAATCTTTCGAAATGCACATTCAGTGCTGCTGGAGGCTTTGTAACTGATCACAGGGTGTGCCTGTCCACTGAATTAGTCAATCGGCTGACCTTCATAAAAATGAATCAGTCTTGGATCACCAGCTACCAAGCACCTGATGCTGATGTAACCGATTGATTTTTTGTGAGATCCCTTCAAGACTGCCTATGCTGATGCTGAGTGACTATCCTGTTATGCTGAGTCACAATCCTCTTCCTCCTCAATGTTCATGCTGATAGCTTGTAAGAACTTTTTTGGTTCTGGGCACCGCCACCAGTGGCCAAGGCCCAATTTTTCTGGCCCTGTTTAACAGGGGCATGTAATTACAATTTTTGATGCAATACTTTGCAGCAGGGCTCATTCCTGCGCTCCAACTATAGTATCTGTGAGGGGTTGCAGTGTTGTGGCAATTTTTCTGCCCCTGTTTAACAGGGGAGTGTAATTACAATTTTTGATGCAATACTTTGCAGCAGGGCTCATTCCTGCACTCCAACTAGTGTATCTGTGAGGGGTTGCAGTTTTGTGGCACCAGCACCAGTCCCCAAGGCCCAATTTTTCAGCCCCTGTTTAACAGGGGTGTATATTTACAATTTTTGATGTAATACTTTGTAGCAGGGCTCATTCCTGCACTCCAACTATAGCATCTGTGAGGGGTTGCAGTGTTGTGGCAATTTTTCTGTCCCTGTTTAACAGGGGAGTGTAATTACAATTTTTGATGCAATACTTTACAGCAGGGCTTATTCCTGCGCTCCAACTAGAGTATCTGTGAGGGGTTGCAGTGTTGTGGCACCAGCACCAGTGCCCAAGGCCCAAATTTTCAGCCCCTCTTTAACAGGGGCGTATAATTACAATTTTTGATGCAATACTTTGCAGCAGGGCTCATTCCTGCGCTCCAACTATAGCATCTGTGAGGGGTTGCAGTGTTGTGGCACCAGCGCCTAAGGCCCAATTTTTCTGCCCCTGTTCAACAGGGACATGTAATTACAATTCTTGATCTAATATTTCACAGCAGGGCCCATTCCTGCGCCCACCAAGAGTAACTGTAAGGGCTCTCAGTGTTGTGACAACACCACCACCACTACCACCACCAAAGGCCCAATTTTTCTGTCTCTGTTCAACAGGTGCATGTAATTACAATTCTTGATATAATATTTCACAGCAGGGCTGTTCCAGCGCCCACCAAGAGTAACTGTGAGGACTTACAGTGTTGTGGTACCAGCACCACCACCACCACCAAAGGCCCAATTTTTCTACCACTGTTCAACAATGGCATGTAATTACAATTCTTCATCTAATATTTCACAGCACGGCCTATTCCTGCGCCCACCAAGAGTAACTGTGAGGGCTTACAGTGTTGTGGCAACACCAACACCTAAGGCCCCAATTTCTGCAGAGTATATAGGGCAGGCCCCTACTTTCAAACATCCAACTTACAAACGACTCCTACTTGCAAACGGAAGGAGACAACAGGAAGTGAGATGAAATCTACCCCTAGGAAGCGAAATTCTCTCCTGTAAGAGTTAATATGGGAAAAACTTGTTTCCTCTTCACTGATGTTTTACCACCAATCCTTGTTTCACTAAAAACCCCAAATTTTCAAAAAAAAATTGTCATTGGGACAGAAAGTGAGGTGAAATCTTCTGAAGAGTTGCACAGACAGCAAAACAAATGTTACAGGGGTGATAACCCTTCCCTATGTTTTCCAAAAGCTTAAAAATAGATTTTTTGGCTGGGGCTACACTTTAAAAATGTACCAGTTCAAAATTACAAACATATTCTACTTAACAACAAACCTACAGTCCCTGTCTTGTTTGAACCGTCTGTATACTGCTGTTCAGAGTATATAGGGCCTGGGGGCCCCACGCCTTTCCTTTATTTAATTTTGGTGCGGGGTTCCCCTTAATATCCATACAAGACCCAAAGGGCCTGGTAATGGACTGGGGGGTGGGGGGTACCCATGCCGTTTGTCTCACTGACTTTCATCCATATTGCTGGGACCCAACATTACATTAAAGCCGCAAGCAGTTTTAAATGACTTATATTCCTTTAAAAATGTCATTTTGTGCAGGGACTGTTCTAAGCACGGGAAACATGTGCCACTTTACAGGCATACTATAGACACCCCCCAGGTGTGATATTTAAGGGAATATTTCACTTTTTTTTTCATTTTAAGCATCATTAAAATCGCTGCTCCCGAAAAAACATCATTTTTAAAAACTTTTTTTTGCATTGATACATGTCCCCTGGGGCAGGACCTGGATCCGCAAACCCTTTTTAGGACAATAACTTGCATATTAGCCTTTAAAATTAGCACTTTTGATTTTGAAAGTTCGAGTCCCATAGACTTTAATGGGGTTCTAATGTTGTTCACGCAAACTTTCGGTCCGTTCGCAGGTTCCGGGGGGGGGGGGGTGTTCGGCTCATCCCTAATTGTGAGAAGGGGAATAAAAGGTATAGTTTTTTCTTGCATGTTGTCATTTTCATATGTCGAATAGATTTTGGTCATGGATAAAAGTCTTCATATGTGATTTTCTGGTATGATATTGAAATTACCACAGATTAATAAGTGGCCTTGTTGGACTTATATGATTCAGTTTCAAGGTATTGCATAAAAAACCTCTTTTAGTGAGCATTTGGTGCATAGATGTTCGCTAATGAGCAACACATGTTGGTAATATTGCATATAAGGACAATATAATGGATAATATAAAGGATCAATTAGGCTTTTGTGGAAAAACATGGCTTTACTAATTGCCACTAGAACCCCTCTTTTTTTGCTGTGAAGCATGTTTTGAAGATATGTTTAAAGTCTTTATTTGAACATGGAGGAGAAACGAGTTGGTGTAAATGGGTCTCCTGAATGCATAATATGTCACATTTGTGGTCTTGTGTTGTTCTCTACAGGGGAACTCTCTTATCTGGATGGTTTAGCATTTTTGTATTAAGAGACAAGATTTTAAATCCCATTAAGATAGGGAGGTAGTTGTGTGGATATCCAAAGCAGGATCCTGGCAGATGGCCAGATTGCAGATGGGTTGAACTTACAGAGAGCTTTTCACTGAGGAGGAAAACTTGTTGAAGAAAGGGATCTGTTAGAAACTAAAGAAAGCAGGATGTTGGCTTCAATGGCAACCTCAGTGAAATAACACAGTGAAGAAGCAAGACCATGGAATTGAGTGGTCAAGTGCAGTATATAACTGCAGACACTGGAGTCTGAGAAATTGGTAAAAAAATAATCATGGAATTAAAAAGAAAGTCACCAAGTTTTTGGTTTGCTTTTGTGAGGAGATTGCTGCCAGGATGTGGACACTCTCACAGGGTCCACTCCTCACAGTTTGGTAAACATAGATTCTCATTAGCACATCTCTGGGTAAATTATCAGGAAGGCGGGACGGCTGTGGCAGGTGATTAATACAATCAATGGGTAACTCGATAGGATTAAGGTTTGGTGACAAGGTGGAGATTAAATCTCCTGCCTACCTAGATAAATCAGAAGGCGGCACTGTTTCAGATAACCTGCAGATTTTTACATTATTGTGGTAGAATATATCCTCTAGATGTGCTAGTGCTATTTTTGCTTTAAGCCATGAATGATCATCTGTACTACAGTACCCTCAGGAGCAGGGGACTTTAGGAGGGCCGGATTGTGGCCACAGGGGCAGAAAACGTCATGGGTCCAGCATGAGTGAGAATAAATATGGTCTTAGGGTTGGTAGACAATAGGAGTAGGAGCACTGTCCCTATTAGTAGGAGGAATAGTACCCCCTCATTGGTATCGGTGGAAGAAATACTGCCCCATGGTTGGTGTCAGTGGGAGGAATAGTGCCTCATATCAGTGGAAGGAATAGTACCCCAAGGAACAGATAAAGGCTAGCAAAAGGGCACATCTGGCCCTCGTGCCGCAGTTTGGAAACCCCTGCTCATGAGCATCAAATAAGTTGTTAATGGGGATAGCGTACTTCTCCATTTTGTTCTCAATATAGTGCACCTGTTCACTAATTGATTGCACTTCTATTTTGAATTTTTGTATTGTTGAATCTATATCTGCATGGAAGGAGCTTTTTAATGAAATCAGCATTTCTTTTAGAGTAGTAACAATGACAAATTTGACAAAAGTCAGGAAGACAGCAAAAGTATCATTCACTGGGGCGTGGCTTGGCTGGAATCCGGAATGGCCGCTTGAATTCAGAGCTCCGGCTATCCGAGGAGTAAAAACAGCTTCTAACGGGAAACAAACGCCCGAACCCATGATGGGGAAATCCAACAGAGGTGTCTCGGTCCCCCGGACACCGAAAGAGCCGACTACGCAGCTCAGCCGCAACATCCCGGAGATATTCCGGACACTTCGTTCCGGAGACCACGAGGCCGAACAGACACCACAGGCCTCAGGCCTCGGCCAGGACTCGGACTCTCAGATGGAAGATGAACCTACTCGAGCTCATCGCCCCAGCTCAGTAGTCAGTCTGTTGGATCTGCAGCATGTCGCAATGGACATCACTAACAATATCATGGGCACTTTGAAAGCTGCGATTTTAGACCTCAAGACGGACATTCAGGCGGTGGCAGCCCGCATAACGGACGTGGAGCAGACCACGCAGCTCCATACGGCTGCCATCAGGCAAGTACAGCACACGTACGATACCCAACTCTCATATCTTTATGATTTACACCGTCAAGTCGAAGACCTCGACAATAGGGGCAGGAGACATAACATCCGAGTTAGGGGGGTACCGGAAAACCTGGATGCAGGTTCACTACCCCAGACTATCTGTAACATCTTTAATGATTTATTAGACCGGCCGCCAGACTCCCCCATTGAGATGGAGAGACTCCACCGGGCCCTCAGACCGCCCCCTCGAGATAATGAACCCCCGAGAGATGTTATCTGCTGTGTAGTGAATTTCCCGCTCAAGGAAGAAATCCTGAGAAAGGCCAGGGAAAGAGGCAATTTACACCACAATGGAACTGAAATTAAGCTCTTTCAGGACCTCTCTCCAACCACACTACAGAACAGGCGCGCCCTGCGCCCCCTACTGGATCTGCTTAGAACAAGGAATATACAATATCGATGGAAATTCCCGTTCTGCCTGTCCGCCACCGCCAGAGGTCGTACTGCCCTCTTGAGATCACCAGATGACCTTCAGGCTTTTTGTGAGCAACTCGATCTACCAGCGATAGAACTTCCGGATTGGTGTGCGTTCCATTTCCCGTCTGAGCCGTGGAAGCCGGTGACACACAACCCCTCACCCAAAGCACAGAGGCACCGCTCTAGACGCAGGAGATCGGGACCCCCGTCCCCCGGAGCACACTCCTCCCGGGGAGACCTGGAATACCAAGCTAGGGGTCAACCGGTAACCCCACGCAGGAATCACCAGGAGGCCTAACAGAGTCATGGCCAATTCGTTCTGGCAGCGGGACACTATCAAAGTAGGTCTGTTGTTTTCTGTCCTGTTTAGAGAGATTCATCCTCCTGTTTTGGCTCATAGTTTTCATCTTTTTAGTTTATGGAATTTTTGACTCACCCCCAGTACACACGCTAGAACTATGCAAAACCTCACCTATGCAGAAAGGACCGTGATTCCCTAGCTCGCTGTTTCCCTCTTTAAAATACCTGGCATTATGACTCTAATCAAGGTCCGGCAGAACTCTCCTGACCAGAACAGAGTAACCAGAATAGAATGAAAAACCCTTATAGGCCCACGCGGAAAGAATGTTTCCTGACCATGCAGCGAAAAATCGGAATACCTTCATTTTACTGGACTCTTGAGATCTTGGCAACTTCTCCTACGCCCTACGAGCATTCTGCTGACGCGCTCACCTGCCTCCTTTATGACAGAAGCGGTTTATCAGCATGCTCAGAAGCTAGCACCTCGTCTTCCTGAGACTTTTCCTGTACATTTGGTCTTTAGAGGTTACACGCACACCAATTCTTTGGAAAACAACGTTTGTATACGCTGAATACCTACGCTGCTCTTAGATATCTGGGACTCGAAATATCGGTATTGGTAAAATGACCGGTTTTAACATATTTTGCCTAGGGACACCTTCACTCTTCCCCCCTATCCCCACCCGTGCCTTCACTCTCCCCTTCCCCATTCCTCCCTCCCCACATTACCTCCCTTCCCTCCCTCTTTCCTTATCCGACCCTCTTACCCCCCCCCCTTTCCTCCCCCTCTCATACCCCGACCCCCAACCTCTTTTCATATGGATATATACGCTAACTATCTCAATATAACATTATCGTATAAATATGTATGATGCTTGGGAGTCACCGAGGCAGACACATGCAGCTCCCCTGTTTTTCCCCTATAATTACAATTACCATCTGCCATTCAGCGAAGATGACAACGGCTTTGAGCCATAATAAATGAACAATATCCTAGGATATTATGTACCACACTAATGTACATCTCCAGGGAGCCACATAATATGCCTCGGGGGCTCATAGAGCTTTGATACTATGATGTCATAAGATTTAATACGCATCATCAACACGGAAACTTGTATAACATGAATAAGATGGTAACCCCCTATAACAAAAAACCCCAAGAAACGAGGTAGTCCCATATCCCATGCCCCTATCCCCATCATCCGGTTCTAAGACGAAGACCCACGGTTACATGTCCCTATACGCTTTTAAAAGAAGGGAGGAGGAATTAGAATGCACATGCATAATGATGCGAAGCCCCCTATAAAACTTAGACGGGGCGGCGAGTGAACTTAGGGGTTATGATATTTATGTTTATGTACAACACATGTTCTGAATCTCTCTCAGTTTTCAGTTTTTGGTTTTCAGACATAAGACCGATACATGTTCCCCACTAGCAGGCTCTCAAGTTATTTATGTTGAGTTTATTGTCGATAGGATGCAATTGCCCCATTTCTATTTTCTTATTTGCACTACTCCCTCCTACACCACCATCTATGCACACTCCTCTCTATGGCCAAGGAGTAGGATCCCAGACACGTTCACTAACCCCCAGCAGCAGTACTAAGAATTAGTCTGCTGACCAACCAGTTTTCTATTTTTTAGGTGGATTGGCACTTCCTTTTCCACCTCTGGTATTTCTCTCCACCCTATACTCTGTCTGCCCCTACTGATCCTCTATCCCTCTAAATTTACTTATCCTTGGCGGGACTCCCCCCTCTCCCTCCTCCCCCCTCTTCCGCTTCGCCCCAACACATTTCGCAGCTGTTGGCTGGGCCACCCCGACTCGAACTGACACTCTTTAGAGGAAATAAATAAACGCACGGGTCCTGATCTTTCACAATGCCTCACTACGCTCCCCTAGTGTTGAAATGTGTTTCTCTCAACGCAAAAGGCCTTAACGTGCCGGAAAAGCGCTCACAGGTCTTGTCCTCTCTCACCAAGCAAAAGGCCCATTTCATCTTCCTACAGGAGACTCATTTTCGCTCTAACTCCATTCCAAAAATCTCCAACCATATCTACCAAACGGCCTTCCATTCCACCAATCCCATAGCTAAGACAAAAGGAGTCTCCATACTTGTTTCTAAACAGGCCCCATTTCAGCTCTCAGACTCGCTCTTGGACCCTGAGGGTAGATTTGTATTTATTAAAGGTACCTATGCTTCTAAACCGATAACATTGGCAAACATATATGCTCCAAATGAACACCAGGTATCTTTCTTTAGGAAAATAGGTGACCTTCTGTCCTCCTTTAAAGAGGGTGTTGTACTACTAGGAGGGGACTTCAATGTACCCCTCAACCCAAACCTTGATACCTCCTCAGGAACCTCAATGCTATCCTACCGAGCCCTAAGACAAATTAAATTAGAACTTCAAGGTCTAGCGCTGCACGACACATGGCGCACAATGTTCCCCTCTGTGAAGGACTACACCTTCTATTCCATTCCTTTTCAAAAATATTCAAGACTGGACTATTTTTTCCTCTCCCAACCTGACCTAACCTACCTCACACAGGCCACGATCGACCCTATGTTTCTATCTGACCACCACCCTATCTCAGTTACCCTGACCTTCCCAGACTTCACCCCTAAAACGAAAACATGGAAACTCAACTCCTCCCTACTGAAAGACACAGAGTTTACCTCACGCCTAACAGCAAGTATTGATACATATTTCAGGGAGAACTCCACCCCAGATATATCCCCTACCACTTTGTGGGAGGCCCACAAATGTGTGATCAGGGGGGAGCTGATGGCCCAAGCTGCGAAAGTTAAAAGGTCACAACAGGCCACCATAGATAACCTGATCGCTGATATCAGGCGCTTAGAGGCTACACATAAACAATCTCACTCACAGCAGACCCTGCAGGAACTGATGCACTCACGCTCAACGTTATTAGAAGAACTAGGTAAACGCACCAGGCGCCAGTATGTTCTCCACCAACGAATTTTTTACGAGCAAGGCAACAAGTGTGGCAGACTACTGGCCAGAGCAGTACGTACCTCTAGACCGTCTAACACAATTTACCACATACAGTCCCAACAGGACACTCCACTATCTAAAAACGAAGATATAGCCCATGAATTCAAACTATATTACAAAAATCTATATAATCTTAGGACCCCCAATTTAAACCCGGAACAAACATTAAATAGAATGGAAGCGATAAAGAGCTTCTTGACCCAATATGGCCCACAACCAATCTCACAAACACAAGCAGAAGAATTAGAGCAACCCCTTTCGACTGAAGAACTGCAGGTCGCCATGCGACAGATGAAACCAGGTAAAAGCCCAGGTCCAGATGGATTCACCCTGCAATATTATAAATGCTTCGTCCAGTCCCTAGCCCCAAAAATGTTATCCACCTTTAATTCTCTAGCGGACCCCACAACGACCGTAGGGCGCATGTTGGAGGCACACATAACAGTGATCCCTAAGGAGGGAAAGGACAGGACACGATTACAAAATTACAGACCTATTTCACTACTCAATGTGGACATCAAGATTTATGCCAAAATCTTAGCCAACAGAATGTCCACTTTTTTGCCAAGCCTTGTCTCGTTGGACCAGGTTGGTTTTGTCCCTGGACGAGAGGCCAGGGACAACACCATTAGAGCATTAAATATCCACCACTGGCTCACGACCACAAAAACCCGAGGGTTCTTTCTGTCTTTGGATGCCGAGAAGGCGTTCGACAGAGTGGCCTGGGACTACATGGGGGAGGTCCTGAAGAGGATCGGTCTCCACCCACGCATGGTGACCTACATCTCGGCACTGTACTCGAATCCGAGTGCAGTTGTGAGAGTAAATGGCCACCTGTCGGACGCCTTCCCCATAAGAAATGGTACGCGTCAGGGCTGCCCCCTTTCACCATTAATTTTTGTACTCTCCCTGGAACCCCTTCTTAATAGAATAAGAGACAATTCCGATATCACAGGTTTGACAATTCGGGGAAAGGAGTATAAGGTATCTGCCTTTGTAGATGATGTTCTACTCTCCCTGACTTCTCCGACCACCTCCTTACCTAACTTACTCAAAGATATAGAGCACTTTGGAACCCTATCACATCTGAAGATTAATTACACGAAACCCCAAGCCTTAAATATCACCCTCACAACACAGGAACTTAAACGTTGTCAATCTTCCTTTCCATTCCAGTGGAACCAACAGGAAATAACCTACCTGGGCATCCAAATCACCACTAAATTGGAGGACATATACAAGGCCAATTTCCTTAAGGTCTTAAAGAAAACGCAACTTGATTTAAAAGCATGGGGGAACCTCAATGTCTCCTGGTTTGGTCGCTCCGCTCTTTTAAAAATGATAACTTTGCCACGATTTCTTTATATTATTCAGTGCCTACCCATCCACCTTCCAGCATCCTTCTTTGCAACATATAGGAAGATGTGCACACTTTTTTATGGAAAGGTTCCCCACCACGCATCAAATTCACTAGGCTCACGCGACCTAGACTAGACGGGGGCATTGGACTCCCAGACCTCCATAAATACTCCATTGCGAGCCACCTTGCCCGAATCGTGGACTGGAATGTCCATGAGCCAGGTAAGCTTTGGGTTACCCTGGAAAAATCGATCTCTCAACTTCCACTGGAATCTCTCCCATGGGTCACCCCAAAACAAGTGCCTCAGGAGATTTTGACGCATCCCCTCATCTCAGCCTCGCTAAGATCCTTTAGACGAACAATTAAAATTAGATCAATTTCCTCAGTTCCGGGCCCGTTAACCCCACTGAGAGGCAACCCTGGGTTCACCCCAGGGCTCTCTCCATCCTTTCTAAACCAGATATGGCCACATGACAGAATGTTAGCCTATCAGTTCTTTGCAGACAAGACCCCAAGAACATATGAGAACTTAGTTGACTCATCCCCCCTCAAATCCTTCCCCTTTTGGACATACCGACAGATTAGACACTTCCTATCAACTCAAGGAACGACACTGACCTGGACTAGACAGTTAACCCCATTTGAGGAACTGTGCACCAGAGCCTCCCCACAGAGGCACCTAATCTCGTATATGTATAACATGCTAATAGAAGATACCTCTTGCACTCCAGATTCGGCGCAAACAGCATGGGAAGCAGATCTCCAGATGACCTTCATGGAGGAGGAATGGTCACATATCAACGAGTATATACATAAGGGCTCCCTTAACGTAGCCATCCAGGAGAATGGCTATAAAATTCAAACACGTTGGTATAGGACTCCCTCACTCTTACATAAATTCTCGCCTACCATCCCAGATACCTGCTGGAGATGCGGGAAGGCAAAAGGCACAATGCTACATATTTGGTGGAACTACGCATCCATACAGCCATTCTGGAAAGAGGTTCATGACCTCATCACACATATCACGACTTACACTCTGACCTACTCCCCAGCCCAATACCTTCTACATCACACTCACCTGACTAGAAACGAGTACTATAAATCTTTAGCCATGCACTTGGTGAATGCAGCCAAACTCTGTATCCCAACACATTGGAGATCCACCTCCACTCCCACGATTGGGGAGTGGTTTCGGAGGATTTCTAAGATGGAAGAGATGGAGGAGCTGGTGCATATCTCACAAGAACGAATCCAGAAATTTACGACCACATGGGCCTGTTGGACACATTTCAAATTTTCCCAATGCTATGCCACGTATAGCCCCTGAATACTCTTCTGATTAGACTACCAAAAATCAAGGACAGTCCAGTTCGAGTCGGGGTGGCTATACCTAATAGAGGGGGTCAGCTGAACTGAGATCTTTGTCACTACTCTCCCTTCAAAACTCCACTATCTCCCCTCTCCCCAACCCGCCATTCTTTTTTTTTCTTTTTCCTCTTTTTCTTCTTCTTTACTCTCCCTCCATATCCTCCACACGCTTCTTTTTTGCCCCCCCTTTTCTCACTTCCTACCTAAGATCCTGAACTCAATAAAGGGGCCATAAAAAATTCCCATGAACGCCTCATCAAAGGTTATGTATAGAGTCACTCGAATCTATCAATAATTAACATAAACCCTGAATTGACATTTACATATCTGTATTTATGTAATATATCTTATGTGAGATTATTGTGACAAAAAATTTTCTATATGATACCCTTGTTATTGTACAAGCTATTGTTTTGCATACCTTTTTCTCAATAAAAACTATTATGGAAAAAAAAAAAAAAAGTATCATTCACTGTATAAAAATAAAGTAATGTAGCTGTGGCTGGGCTCACCTCAGATGGGGTGTTCTGTGTGCTTGTGGCATGCATCTGGAAGATCAGTGTAAGAAGCTCCTGTGGTGGAAGCAGAGCCAGCCGCATCATCTTGTGAGAGTCTGCTGTGTGAAGAATGCTGTCAGCTTCTTGGGATGGAAATCCTCCTTTCTTTCGTGGGACATGTCTGCAGGTGCTGGTCTGCAGAGTACTGCTGAAGGAGGGAGATTGCTGAAGCTCCGGTGTGCTGATAAATCAGTCAATTTCCCCCGGCCGGTGCTGCGAGCAAGAGGATTGCCATTCAGTCAATGTGCTAGCCATGCCCCCCAGAAATTATTTCTGATGTATTCGAGCTGCTGTATGTAATTTACTTTTTGCACAGATCTTGCTAAACTACTATTCCAGTGATCATGTGTTTAGCATGTCTGCTGTAGGAACGGAGGTGTGTTTGTTTTCTGGGGAGATTATTTGGTCCTCCACTATGGCCCCAGTTTGGGCTATGATATGAGCCCATTTCCCATTTCTCTTGGGAGATAAAAAAATAAACGACCCCTGGTGCTCCTTAGAAAGCAAATTTAGATACCCATGAAATTTGTTGAGCCCCAAGTCACATGTCATAAACTGTCAAAAAGAACTGTATAACACAAATTGGGCATTTCCCTTGATGTATTACTAAGTTACATGTAATTGGGTGAAAGAGCAAAAAGTTTACTCAATGGTCATTATTTTATCACTTTTTATTGTTTTTAAATGAGGAAATTGTATTAATAAAAATAATGTGATTTTATGGAATTTCTGTTACTGTATAGTGTCTTAAATGTCCTACCATCCTCAACCTGTGTCAAACATTTATATATAAAGATATGGCACTTTTACAAGTTCCAAACTATATTTCTTATGTCGATGTAAAAGATGTTTTAGACCAGTGGTTCTCAACTCCGGTCCTCAGGACCCACCAACAGGCCAGGTTTGCAAGATAACTAAAATACATCACAGGTGATATCATTTGCTGCTCAGTGACTGCAGAGTATTCTTGTCTGCATCTCCCCAAGGTAATACTTAAAATCTGGCCTGTTGGTGGGTCCTGAGGACTGGAGTTGAGAACCACTGTTTTAGACCATGTCTTGTCTATTGCTTTATAATTGTATTCAAAACTGATCAGCGCTATGGAAGTACGACAAATAAATAATGCTATACCACTGTGTATTGTGCATTATTTTGTCTGTAATACACTTATAACAAACAAAAGGTGTTGTAAAGGCAGAAGGTTTTTAGGTTTTTTTATCTTAATGCATTCTATGCATTAAGATAAAAAGCCTTCTTTGTGCAGCAGCTGTCCCAGCACCCCCTAATATTTACCTGAGGTCACTATCTGTCCAGTGATGTCCACGAATGTCTCAGACATCTGAGATTCTCCTTTCTTTTTTTTTATTATTACTTTTTTATTCATTTTACAACATTTCCATTAAATCATACTTCATATCTTTAGTATTCATGTATTATCCAAATAAATACATCCTTATCATTACCAATTCTTCCCCCTCTCAAAAAAAAAAAAAAACCCTCCAATAATAACATGCAAACAAATCCTTCCCCCTTCCCCTCTCCTCTCCTCTCCCCTCCCTGCTCCAATAGTACCTTCCCCTCCTCCCATCTCATCTCTTCCTCCAAATATAATGTGTTCATTGTGCTTGCGTGTGTCCCCCCTTCCAAAACCAAAAAATTCAAACATTCCATCATCATGAACGAAAGAGAAAAAAAAAACAAAAAAAACCCCCAACAACCTATACAAAAGTTATTATATTAGGAGGCTTCTAAGCCAATTCAAACCACTCTTAAACACCAAACACAGTATCTAAAAGTGTTATACGAGGCTTCTATGAGCCATACATCCCTCTTATTAGGTGAATATATACCCCATCTTCTCTTTACTATATCTATACCAACTATCCCCTCTCTTCTGTGCCCCCATTCCTTCCGAAGTGTTCTATCCCCTCACATTTCCCCACCCCTTATCCCTCCCCAGTATTCAACCCCATACTACAGAGAATCGTGTCTACCACTCTGTACAACTAAAAAATAAGTGAAAAGAGCAAATAAAGGGAAAAAAGAAAGAAAGAGATAAAAGGAAAAAAAACCCCACATAAAACAAAAAAAAAAACAAAATTCAACAAAGTTATATATATTCCCCCCTCAGGAACACCCGCATCCGAACCCAGAGACCATACAGCTCTTTACATCATTACTCTATCCAATCTCTTTAGAGCAGATCACCCATCCTGCCCATATTTCAATAATTTTATCCTTCCTGTCTTTCACTGCGTGCACCCATCTTTCAGCCTCCATTATTAAGTTAACCTCTTTCTTCCAGTCCAACAAAGTTGGACATCTAGTTTGTTTCCATAGCCTGGGTATTAATAATTTGGCGGCATTTAATAAGTGTGGGATAACACTTTTCTTATAAGATCTAACAGACATTGAAGTTCCATGAAAGCATGGAGCAATAGCTTCCCAAAACACCCTAATCCTAGGGCAATACAACCATAGGTTTAGAAAGGTACCTTTTTGTCCACACCCTCTCCAACATCTGGCGTCTGCCATCGGCAACATCTGTGCTATCCTAACTGGGGTCCAATACCACCTAGTCAAAAATTTATACAACATTTCTTGAACCTGTGAACCTATAGATGTAGAATGCGTCAAGTCGATAAGCTTCTTAATTTATGCTGTGGTAAAATTTTGTCCTAATTCTCCTTCTCAGTACCTGATAAAATATGGAACCGTTTGGTTTTGTGTTGCGAGAACCAGTCTATACATCTGTGACAACAAATGTCTTTCAATGGGTGTATTTACACACATAGATTCAAAAACAGTAAGAGAATTTAATGGTCTCATCCAGGGTTTCAGTTTATTGAAAAAGCACACCAATTGATGGTATCTCCACTCCTCCATAGGTACCTTCCCCATTTTGCAATGTCAGATCTCGCAGGGGGGTTAACATTCCAAATGGGGCGAATTTGCCACATGTCGTGTCCCCATCCCTCCCCCAGGCTCCCAAAAATCTCCTCCCCCGGAGGAAACCATGAGTACCCCTCCAATGGGGTCAGAGGGGGTATCAGCAGGCCATAGTCCCCTGATTGGTTTAGTTTATCCCAAATCAAAAGAGTGCTCTTGGTTAATGGTGACATCCATTTTGAAAGACCCCTGTCTACACTCTGAATCCACGGGATTCTGGCCAACTTTCTGCCTGCCATTATCTGTTCTAAAGGGACCCACATTTTCTTTAAGGGGTCATGGCACCAGTTCAGGATCCGCACCAAAGACATTGCCCTATAATATAAGGCTACATCTGGTAGTCCCATTCCTCCTCCTCTACGCAAAATATCATACGCCAATCTAGGGTATTTGTCACTCCATACAAATGCTATGAAGGCCTTTCGTAGGGTTTTAAAAGAACTTTGTGGAAGTGTAATTGGCACCGTGTGTAAGAGATAGATTATTTTAGCTAATACACTCATCTTTACGGCACTGACCCTTCCAAACCATGTTAGTAACCGGCCCTTCCATTTCTGCAGGTCCCCTATTACCTCCTTCATTAGAGAACCATAATTCAAGTCACACAGCAGTTTGGGATCTGCTGTTATGTATACCCAAATATGCCAGTGAGTTTTTGTTCCAAATAAAGGGATAAGAATTTTGCAAAGTCGTTTTCATCCCTGGGGGGACATGACTGGGTAACAGTACAGACTTTTCAAAATTTATTTTGAAATTAGATAAAACTCCAAACTTAGAAACCTCTGCCATCAAAGCCGGCAGTGATGTCTGTGGTGAGGAAAGGTAGAATAGTAAGTCATCGGCGTATGCCGAGACTTTATATTAAACTGATCCAATCCATACCCCCTGAATTTCAATACTTTTCCTTACTTTACAAAGGAATGGTTCTAATATCATAGCAAACAACAACGGGGATAATGGACACCCTTGTCTCGTGCCATTACATATTTGAAAATAATCCAACAGCGTGCCATTTACCTTTACTCTCGGTGTCGCATATAATGCTGCAACCCAACCCATCATGCGTTCCCCCAGACCCATCCCCCTCAACACCTCAATCATAAATCTCCAGTTCACCCTGTCAAATGCCTTTTCGGCATCCATTGACAATGTCACTCTTGGGGCTTTGTCAGGGCCATGTTGCATACAATAAAGGGTATGTAATGCCCGAATGGTGTTATCTCTGGCCTCACGACCCCTCATGAAGCCCGTCTGATCAGGGTGAACTAGCTTCACTATATGGTCCTATTACCGAAGAGCCAAAATTTTTGCTAAGACCTTGGTGTCTGAATTTAACAAGGAGATGGGTCAGTAGTTCGCACAATGTTGGGTGTCTTTCCCTGGTTTAGGAAGTATTGTTATGTACGCCAACAAAGCCTCTGGAGGTAATAGATTGGAGGCATTAATTAAATTAAAATAGCTACATAATGGACCCCCTAATCTGGTAATAAATTTCTTATAGTATGAATTTGTGAACCCATCTGGTCCTGGGCTTTTACCTTTTGGCAGACTCGATATTACTTTGTTTATTTCATTAATGGAGATTGGTCTGTCTATTTCATCAATTACTGTGGGCGGCAGTGAGGGTAGCGCTGTCTTCTATGCACTCTCGGATTTCTGATATACGCTGTTCATCCGTCGCACTCGACGAAACAGAATGAATATTATATAAAGCTTTATAAAATTTGTGAAATTCTGCTGCAATGGCTTGAGTTTCCACTATCTTTTTATTTTGAACTGTTAAGTAATGAACATGCCTGGAATCTTGCTGTTTTTTAAGCTTTCTAGCTAGTAGCCGACCACATTTATTGCCCTGCTCATAAAACCGATGAGCATAGTATCTAAGCTTATTTTTAGCTCTACGGTCCAGACATTGTGCTAAATTATGTCACGAGTCCTCCAATTGTTGGGAATCTGCTGGGTCCAGATGTCTTTTATGTTTGATCTCTAATTCATTAATCTCTTTCAACAGATCTAATATTTCTAATATTTCTTTTTGTTTCTCTTTTTTAATCCGAGACCCATGTGCTATCAATTCCCCCCAATCACTGATTTATGGGCTTCCCAGACAGCCTGCTCAGACACTTCTCCAGGCATATTTGTTTCAAAATATGTTTTTATCTTACAAGATAATGCTTCCACCACATTATTATCATCCAATAGGGATTCCTTTAACCGCCAGGTTCGTTACAGGTGGCCTGCAGAAACTGGAAGGAGGGTCACGGTAATCGGACCATGGTCTGAAATTGTTATTGGTTCTATAGTAAAAGAGCGGGTCCTTTCAAGATAGAACAGATCCACAAATAAAAGGTCTAGATGAGAATAAGTGCCGTATATTTTGGAATAATAACTATAATCCCTATTCCCATAATGTGTTACACACCATCCATCCACCAAATGAAAAGAACACAAGAGCTGTTTTAAATGTTTTAATGCTTTAAAAGATATGGGAGTTTTGCCCGTTGACGTATCTATCTTTGAGTCCAGGGTAAGGTTAAAATCCCCCCCCAGGATAAAAAATCCCTCCCCCATTCAGGGGCGTGGCCTGAACATGGTTGAGTGAGGCTGCACTTAGAGCTCCCGGCCCTGGCCTTCTACTCACGGCAAACATTGGCATAATTAATCGGAATGCAATCTTTCAAGAAGTATAAAACAAGAGCCGAATCCAGGGAGACCCGACTCAGCCTACCCGCCGGGGATTTACACCGTTATTTTAGACACAAACAACGGAACTCCACCGGAGTCAGAGCGGCAGCACCGCGCGGTAGCCCACGTGGGGGCAATACAAAGGCCCAAGAGGGAGGCGAGTGGCACACATTTCCTAAACCATCAGAGAGATCCCCTTGTTCTACGAGGACGCCGCATCAAGCAATGGAGCTATCCAAGCATACACAAGTGGATCAGGACATTAGGGCTCTTTTACAAGCCCTCCCCCAAGAACCGATATAGAGGCACTTATCCTGAGGCTAGAGGAAACCCACTGCCGGGACATTCAGGAGGTGAGAGAGGACGTGAACACCCCAGCTGAGAGAGTCACCTCGGGAGAAGCCTCCTTCACGACACTGGAATGCAGAGTGACAGAATTGGAACGTTCCCGGGACCAAGACAGGGACACAGCTGTCGCCCTCCAGCTCCATCTGGAAGATGTGGAGGACCGGAGCCGTAGGAACAATCTGCGGCTCCGTGGTCTGCCGGAAACGGTAGAGACCGAGTCCCTGGAGGAGACAGTACAAGGTATGTTCCGTACCATCCTAGAAAACCCTGAAGGCACGGTAGACATAGACCGTGCACACAGAGCACTGGGACCGAGACCGGCAGACCCAGGACGACCCAGAGATGTGATCTGCAGGCTAGCCCGCTACCTGCAGAAGATGCCATACTACGGAGAGCCTGGGAACAAGGAGGGATCCGTCTGGACGGCACACACATCACCGTTCTACCTGACCTCTCCAGAGCTACCTTGCGCCGTAGAGCCATGCTCAAGCCAGTGCTAGACCTGGCGAAACAGAAGGGCTTCACCTATAGATGGGGTACCCACTGGCGGTAACATTCAGGAAAGATGGAGGCGCCTTCACACTGCAGACACCAGCAGACCTTCCCGAACTGTTTCGTTTCTTGGACACAGACCGGATACAAGTCCCGGACTGGCTTCAGCTGCTTCCGTGCCCTGCAGGCAGATCAGGTCCTTCAACATACAGAGGACCGGCTCAACAGCGTCTGCAGAGAAACAGATGCATGTCCACAGCGGAACCGGGAGAGGAGCAACATGAGTAATTTAAACAATCGAAACACAATGACTATGCCCCTGCCTTGACATGCCCTTAGTGTTTCTCGCAGTTTCAGTTGTCCTATGAGTTGGATTCAGTGAGGTGAATTCTCGGTGCTCCCCGCCTTTGGGTCCCCCCTCCCCTGTCCCTTGTGCAGCACCGCTAACATTAAGCCTAGGTGGACAAAATGGAGGTCTCCCTCAAACCCGAACTAGTGACATGTCTCTAATTAATCGGCAAGATACCTAGATGTTTGGTACAGCGACCCAACCTAGATCATAAAGCACCTAAGGTACTGGCCCTGGAGGCTTGGGGGAATGGTTGCATCTGCTTCACCTATGTTTGATGAGAAGTGTGTGACTGTATGCGAATGTAACATAGCTGGAAGACACAGAATTGGGAAGGACACACACACCAGATGCTCCCTTCTGATTTGCGTTATGGCAGACAACTGGAAGCTCCCAGAACATAGGAAAGGGGGAACTTTTGTTATTATATGAGTTCTATGCCAAGCAACTAACAGGAATCTGCACTAACTCTCTATGTGAGCTACGCCTATTCTTCCCTGAGAAGCTCCGGGTCAGGGCGAGAGTTGAGGGGGGGATCGCCGGGAGACTGCGAGAGGAGAGGAGCTGAACTCAAACCCACTACCAACACCCACGATCATCATCTTGCAATGTCCCCCACTTTTTTTTTTTCTTTCTTTTGATGTTCATTATAACTAGATTTGGGGGGGGGGAAGAAGGAAAACAGCATATGTGTTGGGGATTAGACTATATGGGATATGACTGAGATTTGCTGAAGCCTGAGGGAGAACATGCAACATTAATAAGATCTTGATAGGGGGCGCACAGTAAAGCATTGATAGAAAACCAGTTTACTATTGCACTAGTTTGTTATTCTTTACAGTGTTTCATGGTTCATGTCACTAGTTTCCTTAACACATGTGGCGAGTGTAATCAAAAACAGTTTATTGTCATTTATTTTGATTGCATTGCGAATTCAGGCATTATAGTTACAATTGCCGGGGGTGGAGGGGGGGCCGTGGGTCTCGCTTCACGGCTCTGTCTATCCACTAACCCACCTAGGACTGCGCTCATAGTCCAGTACACACTTGGGAGCGTAATAGCTGTGAACAGCTAAGTTAGCACCTTTTTTTTTTTCTAGAGGTCTTACACTTTCGTGTGGACCGCTTATCCTTTTATTTTATTTTTTATTTTTTTTCTCCTTGCACTAATTTTACTAGTAGTACGGACTGTCTCCCTACTTTTTCTTCCTTGGTACCTACCCTATTTTCTATAACCTATTAACCCACTCTTAAATTCACGGACATGAACGAACTGCATATAATCTCGTTAAATGATATGAGGCGCTTGAAGGCCGACATTGTCCTTCTACAGGAAACCCATTTTAGAGAAAATGCCCTCCCAATACTCAAAAACAGATATTACCCCACGGTATATCACTCTATGTATACCGAGACAAAATCTAGAGGGGTTTCCATTCTTATCTCGGCTAAGATACCATGGTCTCTGACAGACGTACAGACTGACAAAGACGGACGCTATTTATTTTTAAAGGGGCAAATTGGAGATATGAAACTGACTTTGGCGAACTTCTATGCTCCAAACACCCACCAAGACACATTTCTGACACGTCATCTAGACTGTCTCACACAATACGCAGAAGGGCAACTCATTGTTGGAGGAGACTTTAATACCCCCCTGACGCCAACAGTGGACACTTCCTCTGGACTGACCTCGACCTCACGGGAAATGCGAAAAAGAATTTCTACATCATTACACACTGCGCAACTGATCGACGTGTGGCGTCTCTTCCACCCCGCGGAGCGCGACTATACATTCTACTCGAGACCGCATCAGTCCTATTCACGCATTGATTACTTCCTGATCCCTCATAGACAACTACAAGCAATAAAAGCCACCACAATAGAATCAATCACCTGGTCAGACCATGCCCCGATTACACTACGATACGCACTGACAGACATCTACAAAACACAGAGACCACCCTGGCGCTTAAACGAAAGCCTACTCCAAGACCCTGAGGTCTTAAGATAGATAGTGCAGGAATTGGGACAGTACTTCCCTTCTAACACCACACCTGACAGCTCACCTGGGGTTGTTTGGGAGGCACACAAAACTGTGATTAGGGGTATTCTTATCAAACATGGGTCCCGACTCAAGCGACAGAGGACAGCTCAACTGAACTGATTGCTTCACAAACTACACACACTAGAGTCGAAACATAAGCAGACATCGTCCGAGAGCGTTAACACAGAACTGGATCGTACTCGCAGACAGATTACAGACCTCTTACATTATAAGGCCAAAGCGGCTCTACAAATTTGCAGGAAGAAAATCTATGAGTCGGGAAACAAATGCGGGAAATTATTAGCTCAGTCCCTTCGAACACAGAAACAGTCATCATATATACCACATATTACCTCCTCCGCAGGCCAGAAATTATCATTGCCCCAAGAGATATCAAGGGAGTTTAGATTATTTTATGACTCCCTATATAACTTGGACAGTCCGTCCACACACTTAGATGAAACATTAGACTATTTAACTGCAGCCAATATGCCAACTTTGGCGACCGAAGACCAAACCATACTAGAAGAGCCGATCACATTATCATAATTCCAACTGGCCATAGGGAAAATGAAGGCAGGGAAAGCACCAGGGCTGGACGGGCTTACCATCATGTATTACAAAACCCTACTCCCCTCCTTAGGTAACCATATGGTCGACTTATTCAACGACCTCAGTACAGAAACGAACCTACATAATTCGACATTACAAGCACAGATATCTGTGATATTGAAAGATGGAAAGGATCCTTCACACTGTGGGAGTTACCGCCCCATCTCTCTACTAAATACAGATTTAAAACTCTTCACTAAAAGTATTGCCTCCAGACTACAGCACCATCTTCCAAACCTAATCCATTTAGACCAAGTCGGCTTTGTCCAGACCAGAGAAGCTAGGGACAACACCATCAAAGTCCTCAACCTGCTCCATCTAGCCAATAAAAACAAAACACCGAGCATATTCTTAGGTACGGACGCCAAAAAGGCGTTCGACCGTGTGAACTGGCAATTCATGTTTGCTACTCTACAACATATAGGTGTTGGCAACAAAATGCTTAATTGGATTAGGGCAGCATACTCAAACCCGACGGCAAGAGTTAGCGCAAACGGCGTAATTTCAGAACCATTTTCGATCACTAACGGGACTAGACAAGGTTGCCCACTTTCTCCATTATTGTTTGCATTATCCTTAGAGCCATTCCTATGCCATATCCATTCAAATCCAGACATCACGGGAATAGAAATTAACAATACACAGTATAAAGTATCTGCGTATGCAGATGACATGTTATTCTCAATCACAAACCCAAACATCTCACTCCCCAATTTAATGAACGAATTTGCGATATATGGAAGACTTTCCAACCTAAAAATAAATTTCACCAAATCAGAAGCAATGGGTGTAGGAGTCCCGCCTTCACAACTGGACAATCTCAAAGCCAATTTTAACCTGAAATGGACGAACACAGCATTGAAATACTTAGGAGCATATGTCCCACCAAAAATTGCCCAAACATTCAAAATAAATTTCCCACCCCTTCTGAAAGAAGTCCAAAGGTTACTTAACAACTGGGATAGGGGCCTCCACTCGTTGTTCGGCC
Organism: Lithobates clamitans; assembly: GCA_037952925.1. Taxonomy (NCBI): domain Eukaryota; kingdom Metazoa; phylum Chordata; class Amphibia; order Anura; family Ranidae; genus Lithobates; species Lithobates clamitans. Next base: position 5,164,877 of record JBBGZY010000510.1, read on the forward strand.
AGTGTAGCATACTCAAAATTAGGGATGAGCTTCGTGTTCGAGTCGAACCCATGTTCGACTCGAACATCGGCTGTTCGACCGTCCGTCGAATTGCGAACGATATGGGCCGTTCGCGCCAAATTCGTGTGGCGCGTCACGGCCCATAATTCACTGCGGCATCGCAGTGCATTGCTGGCTGATGATTGGCCAAGCATGCACTATGACCCGCATGCTTGGCCAATCACAGCGCCGCCTGAACAGAGAGCCGTAATTGGCCAAAGCCAAGGAGGCTTTGGCCAATTATGGCTCAGGGGATTTAGTACACGCCCCACACTATATAAGGCCGCCTGCACGGCGGCCCTGTGTAGTGTGTGTTCCGGCGTTGAAAGAGATAGACAGAGAGACAGTGTTTGATTTGAGTTAGATAGATTAGGCAGAACAGTCAGTCAGTTAGCTGCACTTACAGTGTATTGTGTATATATATGCATCCCAGGTGTTGCATATATATATATACACTGTATTCAGTTTAGCTAGATCCGTTCCTGTTATCTTCTATCTAGACTATTTACATTCAGTGCAGTGTGTCCTGCTCACAGTGTTCAGCTAGATCCGTTCCTGCTATTTACATTCAGTACAGTGCTTCCTGCTCACAGTGTTCAGCTAGATCCGTTCCTGCTATTTACATTCAGTGCAGTGCGTGCTGCTCACAGTGTTCAGCTAGATCCGTTCCTGCTATTTACATTCAGTGCAGTGCGTGCTGCTCACAGTGTTCAGCTAGATCCGTTCCTGCTATTTACATTCAGTGCAGTGCGTCCTGCTCACAGTGTTCAGCTAGATCCGTTCCTGCTATTTACATTCAGTGCAGTGCGTCCTGCTCACAGTGTTCAGCTAGATCCGTTCCTGCTATTTACATTCAGTGCAGTGCGTGCTGCTCACAGTGTTCAGCTAGATCCGTTCCTGCTATTTACATTCAGTGCAGTGCGTCCTGCTCACAGTGTTCAGCTAGATCCGTTCCTGTTATCTTCCTACTGACAGGCAGGCTTGTCTGGTTACAGTATATAAAGCTACCTGAAGAAAATTACAGGTGTTCTTTTTGATCCTATTAGTACCACGGTCAGGCAGCTAGACTATTTACATTTAGTACAGTGTGTCCTGCTCACAGTGTTCAGCTAGATCCGTTCCTGCTATTTACATTCAGTACAGTGCGTGCTGCTCACAGTGTTCAGCTAGATCCGTTCCTGCTATATACATTTAGTGCAGTACGTCCTGCTCACAGTGTTCAGCTAGATCCGTTCCTGTTATCTTCCTACTGACAGGCAGGCTTGTCTGGTTACAGTATATAAAGCTACCTGAAGAAAATTACAGGTGTTCTTTTTGATCCTATTAGTACCACGGTCAGGCAGCTAGACTATTTACATTTAGTACAGTGTGTCCTGCTCACAGTGTTCAGCTAGATCCGTTCCTGTTATTTACATTCAGTGCAGTGCGTCCTGCTCACAGTGTTCAGCTAGATCCGTTCCTGCTATATACATTTAGTGCAGTACGTCCTGCTCACAGTGTTCAGCTAGATCCGTTCCTGTTATCTTCCTACTGACAGGCAGGCTTGTCTGGTTACAGTATATAAAGCTACCTGAAGAAAATTACAGGTGTTCTTTTTGATCCTATTAGTACCACGGTCAGGCAGCTAGACTATTTACATTTAGTACAGTGTGTCCTGCTCACAGTGTTCAGCTAGATCCGTTCCTGTTATTTACATTCAGTGCAGTGCGTCCTGCTCACAGTGTTCAGCTAGATCCGTTCCTGCTATTTACATTCAGTGCAGTGCGTCCTGCTCACAGTGTTCAGCTAGATCCGTTCCTGCTATTTACATTCAGTGCAGTGCGTGCTGCTCACAGTGTTCAGCTAGATCCGTTCCTGCTATTTACATTCAGTGCAGTGCGTCCTGCTCACAGTGTTCAGCTAGATCCGTTCCTGTTATCTTCCTACTGACAGGCAGGCTTGTCTGGTTACAGTATATAAAGCTACCTGAAGAAAATTACAGGTGTTCTTTTTGATCCTATTAGTACCACGGTCAGGCAGCTAGACTATTTACATTTAGTACAGTGTGTCCTGCTCACAGTGTTCAGCTAGATCCGTTCCTGTTATTTACATTCAGTGCAGTGCGTCCTGCTCACAGTGTTCAGCTAGATCCGTTCCTGCTATTTACATTCAGTGCAGTGCGTCCTGCTCACAGTGTTCAGCTAGATCCGTTCCTGCTATTTACATTCAGTGCAGTGCGTGCTGCTCACAGTGTTCAGCTAGATCCGTTCCTGCTATTTACATTCAGTGCAGTGCGTCCTGCTCACAGTGTTCAGCTAGATCCGTTCCTGTTATCTTCCTACTGACAGGCAGGCTTGTCTGGTTACAGTATATAAAGCTACCTGAAGAAAATTACAGGTGTTCTTTTTGATCCTATTAGTACCACGGTCAGGCAGCTAGACTATTTACATTTAGTACAGTGTGTCCTGCTCACAGTGTTCAGCTAGATCCGTTCCTGTTATTTACATTCAGTGCAGTGCGTCCTGCTCACAGTGTTCAGCTAGATCCGTTCCTGCTATTTACATTCAGTGCAGTGCGTCCTGCTCACAGTGTTCAGCTAGATCCGTTCCTGCTATTTACATTCAGTGCAGTGCGTGCTGCTCACAGTGTTCAGCTAGATCCGTTCCTGCTATTTACATTCAGTGCAGTGCGTCCTGCTCACAGTGTTCAGCTAGATCCGTTCCTGTTATCTTCCTACTGACAGGCAGGCTTGTCTGGTTACAGTATATAAAGCTACCTGAAGAAAATTACAGGTGTTCTTTTTGATCCTATTAGTACCACGGTCAGGCAGCTAGACTATTTACATTTAGTACAGTGTGTCCTGCTCACAGTGTTCAGCTAGATCCGTTCCTGTTATTTACATTCAGTGCAGTGCGTCCTGCTCACAGTGTTCAGCTAGATCCGTTCCTGCTATTTACATTCAGTGCAGTGCGTCCTGCTCACAGTGTTCAGCTAGATCCGTTCCTGCTATTTACATTCAGTGCAGTGCGTGCTGCTCACAGTGTTCAGCTAGATCCGTTCCTGCTATTTACATTCAGTGCAGTGCGTCCTGCTCACAGTGTTCAGCTAGATCCGTTCCTGTTATCTTTCTACTGACAGGCAGGCTTGTCTGGTTACAGTATATAAAGCTACCTAAAGAAAATTACAGGTGTTCTTTTTGATCCTATTAGTACCACGGTCAGGCAGCTAGACTATTTACATTTAGTACAGTGTGTCCTGCTCACAGTGTTCAGCTAGATCCGTTCCTGTTATTTACATTCAGTGCAGTGTGTCCTGCTCACAGTGTTCAGCTAGATCCGTTCCTGCTATTTACATTCAGTACAGTGCGTCCTGCTCACAGTGTTCAGCTAGATCCGTTCCTGCTATTTACATTCAGTGCAGTGCGTGCTGCTCACAGTGTTCAGCTAGATCCGTTCCTGCTATATACATTTAGTGCAGTACGTCCTGCTCACAGTGTTCAGCTAGATCCGTTCCTGTTATCTTCCTACTGACAGGCAGGCTTGTCTGGTTACAGTATATAAAGCTACCTGAAGAAAATTACAGGTGTTCTATCCCAGCTTAGTGCAGCTACAGGCCATTAGTATGTCTGGAAGGCCAAGAAGGAGAGGCAGACAGTCACAAGCCAATAAGAGAGGGCAAGCAGGCTCTGTGTCTAGTGCTGGTCGTGGAGACGGTGCATCCTCATCAGCACGTGGCCATGGGACACGCTTGGCCTTTTTTTCGGCAGCTGGCCGTGTTGAGCCGCAACATGCGGAAGACTTGGTCGAGTGGATGACCAAGCCGTCCTCATCCTCCTCATCCTCTCTCACCCATGCCCAGGGTGCTTTGTCTGGCAAAGCAGCGGCCTCTTCCCTCAGCTCAATGTCATCAGTGACTCCTTCCCTAGCCCCACCATGTCCTCCTGAGGATTCCCTCGAACTGTTTGACCACAGTGTTGGGTACATGCTCCAGGAGGATGCCCAGCGTTTGGAAGGCTCTGATGATGATACTGAGCTCAATGAAGGCAGTAACATGAGCACGGACAGAGGGGGTGCCCAAGAAGGACAGCAATCTGGCAGTCATGCTCCCCCTGCTGCAGCATACTGCCAGGTTTGCTCCAGTGATGAGGAGGGAGGGGATGATGAGGTCACTGACTCAACGTGGGTGCCTGATAGGAGAGAGGAGGAGGAGGAGGAGGAGGAGGAGGAGGAGGAGGAGGTGGCACATCACCAACTAGGCAGGATGCCCTCCAGGGGCCAGCCTAAGGGCAGCACATTGACTGCATCACACCCCAAAGCTCCACATGTGCAGGGCGCTGCAGTCTCTGCGCGTTATTCAAAAAGTTCTTTGGTGTGGGCCTTTTTTGAGACGAGTGCATCAGATCGCACCGCTGCTATTTGCAATATATGTCTCAAGCGTATCTCGCGTGGCCAAAACATCTCCCGCTTGGGTACCACATGCTTGACCAGACATATGTTGACCTGCCATGCAGTTCGTTGGCAAGCGTATCTAAAAGACCCACACCAAAGAACAAAGACGATCTCTCCTTGCTCCTCATCAGCTGAGATTTCCAACCCCACTAGACCTTCAGTCCTCTCTGCGACCTGCAGTGAGAGGAATGAAGGTGTAGAATTAGGTGTGTCACAGCCAAGTACTTATGGGCAATCTGCTTTTGGTACACCGACGTCAGATTGTACCAGGCAAATTTCCCTGCCCCAGCTGCTGCACCGCCGAAAGAAGTTTGCTCCCAGCCATCCACATGCCCAGCGGTTGAATGCTAGCTTGGCAAAATTGCTAGCACTTCAACTGCTGCCTTTTCAGTTGGTAGACTCTGCCCCCTTCCGTGAGTTTGTGGAATGTGCGGTTCCTCAGTGGCAGGTACCCAAACGCCACTTTTTCTCACGGAAGGCGATTCCGGCTCTCTACCGGCATGTGGAAGGCAATGTCCATGCCTCGCTGGACAGGGCGGTCAGCGGTAAGGTGCATATTACCGCTGACTCATGGTCCAGCAGGCATGGACAGGGACGTTACTTAAGTTTCACGGCGCATTGGGTGACTCTGCTGGCAGCTGGGAAGGATGCAGGACAAGGTGCAGTAGTGTTGGAGGTTGTTCCGCCACCACGCCTCCAAAATGCTGATTGTGACACACCTCTCTCCTCCACCCCCTCCTCTTCTTCTTCCTCCATGGCCTCTTCCTCGGAACCAGCGGTGCTCCGTAGGCGTTCAAGGGGCTACGCAAGTACGCAGGCCAAAAGATGCCATGCGGTGCTTGAGCTGGTGTGCTTGGGGGACAGGAGCCACACTGGGGCAGAGGTTCTGTCAGCTCTGCAGGGGCAGGTTCAGAGGTGGTTGACGCCACGCCAACTTAAGGCAGGAATGGTGGTTTGCGACAATGGCACCAACCTCCTCTCTGCCCTCCGACAGGGACAACTGACCCATGTGCCCTGTTTGGCTCACGTCCTTAACTTGGTGGTGCAGCGGTTCTTGGGCAGGTACCCGGGCTTACAGGATGTCCTGAGGCAGGCCAGGAAAGTCTGTGTGCATTTCCGCCGGTCATATAATGCCAGTGCTCGGCTGACGGACCTCCAAAAGGAGTTTAACCTGCCCAAGAACCGCCTAATCTGTGACATGCCCACCAGGTGGAACTCGACGTTGGCCATGCTGCAGCGGCTGCACACGCAGCAGAGGGCCATCAATGAGTACCTGTGCGACTATGGCACCAGGACAGGGTCAGGGGACCTTGGTTTTTTTTCCCCACGCCAGTGGGCCATGATCAGGGATGCATGCACTGTCCTGTCACCATTCGAGGAGGCCACGAGGATGGTGAGCACTGACAGTGCATGCATCAGTGACACTGTCCCCCTTGTCCACCTGTTGGAGCACACGCTGCGTGGGATAATGGACAGGGCACTTGAGGCAGAACAGAGGCAGGAAGAGGAGGACTTCCTTAGCTCTCAAGGCCCCCTTTATCCAGACAGTGTTCCTGCGTGCCCGCCGATCACACAGGAAGAGGACGAGGAGGAGGAGGAGGAGGAGGAGGAAGATTGTGTCAGTATGGAGGTGGAGCCTGGCACTCAGCATCAGCAGTCTTTAAGGGATCAGTCCCAAGGAACACATGGACTTGTACGTGGCTGGGAGGAGGTGGCTGCGGACGTTGTTGTCCTTAGTGACCCAGAGGACTCCGGACCGAATGCCTCAGCAAACCTACGCTGCATGGCCTCCCTGATCCTGCAAAGCCTGCGTAAGGATCCTCGTATTCGTGGTATCAAGGAGAAGGACCAATACTGGCTGGCAACCCTCCTTGATCCACGTTACAAGGGTAAGGTTGCGGACCTTATCTTGCCATCGCAGAGGGAGCAGAGGATGAAACATCTTCGGGAGGCCTTGCAGAAAGGTCTGTGCAACGCGTTCCCAGAGACTGGGAGGTTACAAACTCCTGTTTCTGGACAACGTGTTGCTGAGGCTTCGGTCAGTCAAAGAAGGAGCGGTGGAGAAGGTGGCCGTCTGACCGATGCGTTCAGACAATTTTTTGGTCCGCAGCCCCAAGGTATGATCGGTTCCAGCAACCATCGCCAGCGTCTGTTTTACATGGTGCAGGAATACCTAGGGGCAAGATCAGACTTGGACACCTTTCCCACCGAAAATCCTCTGGGTTACTGGGTCTTGAGGATGGATCACTGGCCAGAGCTTGCACAGTATGCAATTGAGCTACTGGCCTGTCCTGCATCCAGCGTTCTTTCGGAACGCACATTCAGTGCTGCTGGAGGCGTGGTAACCGATCACAGGGTGCGTCTGTCCACCGACTCGGTCGATCGGCTGACCTTCATAAAAATGAATCAGTCTTGGATCACCACCAGCTACCAAGCACCTGATGCAGATGTAACCGAATAATTTTTTTTGAAATCTCAGATCCCTTCAAAGACTGCCTATGCTGATGCTGAGTGACTATCCCTGAGTAATTATCCTCTTCCTCCTCAATCATCACGCTGATAGCTTGTAAGAACATTTTTGGTTCTGGGCGCCACCACCAGTGCCTAAGGCACAATTTTTCAGCCCCTGTTTAACAGGGGCGTGTAATTACAATTTTTGATGTAATACTTTGCAGCAGGGCTCGTTCCTGCATTCCAACTAGAGTGTCTGTGAGGGGTTGCAGTGTTGTGGCACCAGCACCAGTGCCTAAGACCCAATTTTTCTGCCCCTGTCTAACAGGGGCGTGTAATTACAATTTTTGATGCAATACTTTGCAGCAGGGCTTGTTCCTGCATTCCAACTAGAGTGTCTGTGAGGGGTTGCAGTGTTGTGGCACCAGCACCAGTGCCTAAGACCCAATTTTTCAGCCCCTGTCTAACAGGGGCGTGTAATTACAATTTTTGATGCAATACTTTGCAGCAGGGCTTGTTCCTGCGTTTCAACTAGAGTGTCTGTGAGGGGTTGCAGTGTTGTGGCACCAGCACCAGTGCCTAAGACCCAATTTTTCAGCCCCTGTCTAACAGGGGCGTGTAATTACAATTTTTGATGCAATACTTTGCAGCTGGGCTTGTTCCTGCGTTTCAACTAGAGTGTCTGTGAGGGGTTGCAGTGTTGTGGCACCAGCACCAGTGCCTAAGGCCTAATTTTTCAGCTCCTGTTCAACAGGGGCATGTAATTACAATTCTTGATCTAATATTTCACAGCAGGGCCCTGTGAGGGCTTACAGTGTTTTGGCCACAGCAACACCTAAGGCCCAAATTTCTGCTGAGTATATAGGGCAGGACCCTACTTTCAAACATCTAACTTACAAACGACTCCTACTTGCAAACGGAAGGAGACAACAGGAAGTGAGATGAAATCTACCCCTAAGGAAGGGAAATTCTCTCCTGTAAGAGTTAATATGGGAAAACAATTTTTCCTTTCCACTGATGCTTTCCAATCCTTGTTCCACAAAAAAACCAAAATTTTCAAAAAACATTTTTCATTGGGACAAAAAAGTGAGGTGAAATCTTCTGAAGAGGAGGAAAGACGCAAAACAAATGTCACAGGGGTGATAACCCTTCCCTATGTTTTCCAAAAAGCTTAGAAAAGATTTTTTGGCTGGAGCTAAACACATTAAAAATGTTCAAAATTACAAACAGATTCTACTTAACAACAAACCTACAGTCCCTGTCTTGTTTGCACCGCCTGTATACTGCTGTTCAGAGTATATAGGGACCTTTCCTTATTTTAATTTGGGTGCGGGGTTCCCCTTAATATCCATACAAGACCCAAAGGGCCTGGTAATGGACTGGGGGGTACCCATGCCGTTTGTCTCACTGATTTTCATCCATATTGCCATGACCCGACATGACATTAAACCCGCAAGCAGTTTTAAATGAGATTTTTTCCTTTAAAAATGACATTTGGTGCAGGGACTGTTCTAAACATGGGAAACACGCGTCACTTTACAGGCATACTATAGACACCCCCCAGGTACGATATTTAAAGGAATATTTCACTTTTTTTTTTTTACTTTAAGCATCATTAAAATCACTGCTCCCGAAAAAACGGCCGTTTTTAAAAGTTTTTTTTGCATTGATACATGTCCCCTGGGGTAGGACCCGGGTCCCCAAACCCTTTTTAGGACAATACCATGCAAATTAGCCTTTAAAATGAGCACTTTTGATTTCGAACGTTCGAGTCCCATAGACGTCAATGGGGTTCTAACGTTCGTGCGAACTTGCGGTCCGTTCGCGGGTTCTGGTGCGAACCGAACCGGGGGGTGTTCGGCTCATCCCTACTCAAAATGACTATTCTGCCAAAGTTCCTCTATCTACTACAAGCAGTCCCTATTCACATTCCCGCATCCTTCTTTAAACAAGTGAATTCTGCATTTATAAAGTTCCTTTGGGCGGGAAAAAAACCCAGAATAAGCAAAAAAATACTATCATTTCCAAAAGAGCAAGGAGGCATAGCGAAGCCTGACATCAAAACCTACTATCACGCGGTGCATTTGAGCAGACTTATTGACTGGTGCAGGCATAGAGAGTCCAAACTCTGGACGCAGATAGAACAGGCACAAAGTGAATTTCCCTTAAACAGAGCACCCTGGTGTCATGCGGATTTGCCTTCTGACACTAGATGACAACCATTGATTGGCTGTACTATCAGCCTGTGTGCCCACCTATTCTCTCGAACCTCCTTGTCCCATAACAATTCACCTCTCCGGCCAATTCTAGGCAACCCACGATTTATGCCGGGCATGAGCGACTTGAAATTCCACGCTCTAAAGGAATTAGGCTTTCATCAAGCATCTCATTTTAGTACCGCGGGTCGTTGGAGAACACTAACAGAGCTTTCGGACTCGACAGGTCAATACAAACTAGACTTCTTAAGAGCTTTACAGCTACACCATTTTCTTAACATGATGACCCCACCTAATACTACCGACAAGCCTTTCACGACTCTGGAAGAGATATGTACAGAGACGGGAACGATTCTACATACATTATCTCTCATGTACAAACTACTAATAACGCCCACAGAGGACTGCCGAAACCCATACATTGACAAATGGGAGGAGGATTTAAATTGTCAATTTACCGATACACAGAAACAACATATATTGACATTCACACACAAGTCATCTATTTGTGCCAAAATACAGGAGACCAATTATAAAATTCTCACACGTTGGTACAGAACCCCATCTGTACTCAAAAAAATTTTCCCAACAGCATCAGATTTATGCTGGCGCTGTACACAAGATAAAGGAACTTTGCTTCATATCTTTTGGTCCTGTCCACGAATCCAAGTTTTTTGGGGGGAAGTACGTCGAATAATACAAAAATTCACTGACCGCAAAGTCCCAGATAATCCAGCATACTTCCTCCTACATGTAACTGATACCCCGGCAAGAGTGTATAAAAAAATCGGTGGTACATCATTTACTTGACGCAGCCAAAGCATGCATTCCGCTTAATTGGAAATCAACACACCCACCGCCTACAAACTTATGGTTTAGAAAAGTAGAGGAAATAAACAAAATGGAGGATCTTATTCTAACACACCAGAATAGACAGGAAAGATATTCCAAGACATGGCAACTGTGGAATGTATTCAAGTACTCAGAAGAAGGACAATCCTTAGGGATCACCCCTCACAACACGAGTACATAAGACACTTTCTGATGGCAAAGAAATAGTGTGCTACCAACGGTAGCAATAATACACAAATTAAGCTGTGCATGTCCGTGAACCCCCCCTTTTCTCTTCTTCCCCCCTCTTTTTTCTTCCCCTCTATCTACTCTCTCCCCCCTTATCCTTTTTTTTTTTTTTTTGGTCATTTTTTCTCCAATAACCCCCTTTGTTTTTCCACTATAGATCTTATTTTTTATTATTTAACATGTTTCATGTTTTTAGGTTATTTAGAAAAAGAGCAGGAGATGTGTCCACAGGGCAGCAAAATTGTATGCTAACAATGTCAGATACGAGAATTATTCTCGTGAATCTACAAACATTCTCATAGACCTGGGGAGGGAAGCAGTATATGGATACTGAGCACAGGTTTTAATATTAAGATACACACTAATGATTTACTATATGGTATCTTGTCATTATGGATCCAACAGTATTTTAAATATTGTATGATGTCATCATAGATCCCCAATGTTTGTATTACTGACATGTTGAGTATGTAATGTGTAATGGTGGTCCTTGTGGATTAGTTTCCTGGAATAAATAAACAATTTAAAAAAAAAAAATCCCTCCCTAAACTTCTCCAACAGCTTCAAAGTCTTTACAAGAAAGTTGACCGTTCCCATATTTGATGCATATACTGAGGCAAATGTATAGCAGACGCCATGCAGTCTTCCCTTTACAAAAAGAAAGCGACCTTTAGGGTCTATTTGTGAGGCTATTACAACCATTGGACATGTCTTCCTAAAGGTTATTGTTACCCGCTGGCTCTCGCAATCGGAGATGGTGCATGAAACCACTGGTTGAACAAATATACGGGCATGTTCGGAGTGGACCCCTTCACAAAGTGCGTCTCTTGCAAGAAAACCACTTCACCCCTAAGGTGGCGTAGTTCCTGTCAGAGACGACCCCTTTTCTGTGGTGAGCATAAACTTCTCACATTATATGATATCACCTTTATTGGAGCTGCCATAGCTGATAATGCTACTGCCTAATATATTCATCCGGTAGCCATCGTATCTCCTCGTTCCCTGCAGGTGTCCCCGGGGGGGTGCTAACAAACAAAAAAAAAAAGGAAAATTTTCAAGGGAGAAGAAACACCCCTCCACTACATCCTCCCCCACCCCAATATTCCACTCTAAGGAATATGTACTAAACAATAAAGAAATCTGAGAGGGGGTGTCACCCCCCCTTTGGACCTCTCCATCTTCCTACTATACTGCAGGATATTGAGTCCCTTATATCGGACCTGGCCTAATGAGTAACCTACACCCATACTCCCATACACTAGTATATATCCCTCCACCCTGGGCATCATAATACATTCCCCTTTATTTATAACTACATCCAGCTATTTGTCCCCTCTATGGGGACCTTTAATGCCATCCCTCACTAAGATTAATTAAAGATAAAGAGACCAAACAAAAAAATTAGAAAAAAAAAAATATATACAGTATAAGGGGATAACCCCTATGGAGAGAAGGGGAAAAGGAACAGGGAAAGAAAGAAAAAATAAACAAAAAAAAGGGGGAAAGAACACATATTCATATAATATTCACATAATTAACCTTAACAAACACCTCCATTCCTTTAAATAATATCTTACTCCCACCCCATCCCCACCCTCCATTACATAACTTCATGAACACAACACTGGAGAGACATATGGTACTTTATCAGCCATCTTTGCAGTCCTCTCCTAATGTTAAGTTAAACGACTCCAAAAAAAAGGGGGGGGGGGTAAAGTGGAGGTTCTAACGTAGGGGCTAGCAACAAGGGGTGGAGGGGGGAAGGGGGAAGAACCCGACGATCCTCACAAAGGAATCATGGGTCCTAAGGTTCACCCCATCTCCCCTCCATAGAACAGCCACCTTAAATATCTGTAACCCAGTTGAAAACCTCCCCCTTTCCATACCCCCTTAGTGACAAAAAATACCCTTCCTTTTACAAAAAGGGTACAAAAAAATGTACTCCCAACCTGAAAAAACACCAAAAAAAATATATATATTTTTACACATCGAACAGTTCCCTTTCCGCTTGTCCCCCTCCCTCCTCTATCACAATCTATCACAATATCCATACTAAATAGGCCTCTTATTGGACATTTGTTGCCATTGAGCAGGACGTTGTCCTTCTCCAGTCCACAAAGTCAGTTGGGGGCAAATCTAAAGTTTCTACAAACAACTGCAGATCATCCTTAGTACGCAGGGTTGCTGTCTTGCCATTTTGAGAGGCCATAAGACTAAATGGGAAATAGTTAGTCTCTACTGCACGTAGGGCCTCTAACAGAGGTTTAACAGTCCGTTGCATTTAAGTCCGATGTGATAGGTCAGGGTACAGAGATATATATACTCCATCAAAAATAATTTCAGATTTACTTCGAGTTATTTTCATAATTGATTCCTTAACAGTATATGTATGTAATTTGCATACAATATCTCTTGGCCTCTCTGAATTTGGGGTAACATAGAATGGGATACGGTGAGCCCTATCCACCTCAATGTTCTCTGGTGATGAGTCACCCATTATCTGACGGAATAATCTTTGAACAGTTGGAAGCAAATCAGGCGACCGAATAATTTCAGGTAATCCTTTTATTCAAATATTTTGTCTACAATCCCTATTTTCGTAGTCATCCAGCTGGTCCCTATATAAATTCAAAACTTCCTCATGGTATTTTGCAGTGTCTTGAATGTCTGCTACTGCTTGTACTGCCTCATGGCTATTTTCTAGTGACACTACCCTGTGGCCAAGTGCGCGTGTGTCTTCTCTGAGTCTCTCCACTGCTTGTTGACATGATTGTTCCACCGCTGATGTCAATTCCTGAATATCTGACTTAGTGGGAAGGGCTTTTAAAAGTTCTCTAATATCCAGATCCAGTCCCTCTAAGCCCCCACTTGCCCTTAAAGGTAGATTGTCCCCATACTGTACTGGGATAGAGCTAGGGTTTTTTATCTGCTTTATTAATCCCTCTCCAGGGGAGCTTGGTCCAGCCACATTCCTTCCCTTACCAGCCTCCACACTTTCTTCAACAGACCCTGGGGGAGTCCTATTCGTTATGGGTACCTCCTCCCTGAGGCTCAATACTGTCCTGTCTCCCCTGGTCCCACTGGTCACTAGGGTCATTAAGTCACTTTGCTCTTATACCTGGGAGCCCTGAGATTCCTGGGGCACTTTGGATGGACCATCTCTCCTTCCCGCTGTTCCGGAGTCTACTCTCAGCGGCGCGTCTCTGTGTGCCAGACTGTTCCAACTGGGAGACTGTAGCGCTGCCTCTATCCCTGGGGAGCCCATGCTGTTTGTTCTATTGCCATCTCTGTGAGCCATCTTTCCCCTTCCCAGCACAGGAGATCTCCGTTCTTCAGCCTGAATGCCGCAACCTGGCATCAGCATTCTCCGATCCACTTTCAATAGATCTCGCCCGCTCACTGAGTGGCTCCCGCTGAGGTCCACCGTTCCACTCATTTCCTTATCTTGCCCTCCCGATCGGCGTCCTGTCCCCACTACACGTGGGGAGAGGTAAGATCGTATTCCCCCGGCTTGTTGCTGCATTGCCTGCCTGCGTGTTGGCACATCTCCACTGGAATCAGTAGACTGGGAGACTCCCGATCAGTCTCAATCGCAGCCGTTGCAGATTAACTCATAGCCCGGGGAGGTGTAGAGTGGAGAGCATTACTCAGCACGTCCACTAATCACAGCGACTCCTCAGAGATTCTCCTTTCTGATTGGCTGAGACAGAGCAGCAGCACCATTGGCTCCTGCTGCTGTAAATCAAAGTCAGCTAGCCATTTAGGGGAGAGAGGGGTGGGGCTAGGTCAGGGCTCTGTGTCTGAATGGACACATGGAGCTGTGACTTAGCTGCTTGCTGTGGGGGCAATGAACAGGGGGGAGGGCCCAGGAGCAGCAAAGAGGCACCTGAGAAGAGGAGGATCCAGGCTGCTATGTGCAATTCCACTGCAACAGAGCAGGTAAGTATAACATGTTCGTTATTTTTATAGGAAAAAAACGAGCCTTTACAATCACTTTAAATTTTCACTGTGCATGTGCTTGCTTGATCAAACAAAAGTGCTTCAAACATTATGTGCCACACTCCTCCCTTAAATGGGTTGTAAAGGCAGAAAGTGTTTTTATTCTTATGTATTCTATGCATTAAGATAAAAAGCCTTCTGTGTGCGGCAGCCCCCCTCAGCCCCCCTAATACTTACCTAATACTTACCTGAGCCCTGTCTCTGTCCAGCGGTGTACACGAGTCCCTTGGCCATCCAGGACTCTCCCTCTTGATTGGCTGAGACATAACATTGGCTCCTGCTGCTTCAATCAAAGTCAGTTAGCCAATCAGGAGAGAGAGGGGCGGGGCCGAACCACAGCTCTGTGTCTGCATGGACACAGGGAGCTGTGACTTAGCTCAGGTGCCCCCATAGCAAGCTGCTTTCTGTGGGGGCACTCGGCAAGAGGGAGGGGCCAGGAGCACCAAAGAAGGACCTTAGAAGAGGAGGATCCAGGCTGCCTTGTGCAGACCCACTGCACAAAGCAGGTAAGCATAACATGTTTGTTATTAAAAAAAACAAAAAACAAGACTTTACAATTAGGGATGGGCTTTATGTTCAAGTTGAACATAAGTTCGACTCGAACATTGGTTGTTCGCCCCTTCGCAGAATAGCAAATAATTTGGGGTGTTCACGGCAAATTCAACAGCCGCTGAACACCCTTTAAAAGTCTATAAGAGAAATCAAAAGTGCTAATTTTAAAGGTTAATATGCAAGTTATGGATTTTGAGGGGGACCTCCACGCCATTTTTTTAATAAATTTTGGCGCGGGGTTCCCCTTAATATCCATACCAGACCTGAAGGACCTGGTATGGAAATTGGGGGGACCCCCACGCATTTTTAAAAAAAATTTGGTTCGGGGTTCCCCTGTGAGGGAATCCCTTGCCATTTTTATCAATGAACTCTTATGTGTATTGCTGGACCGAAAATTCATTATAGACACAAGTAGTTTTAAATGACTTTTTTTCCTTTAGAAATGTCATTTTGCTGTCAGATTGTTCTAAACATGGGAAACATGCGCCTCTCTACAGGCATACTATAGACACCCCCCAGGTACGAAATTTAAAGGGATATTACACTTTTATTGTTTCACTTTAAGCATTATTAAAATCACTGCACCTGAAAAAATGTCAGTTTTTAAAACTTTTTTTTGCATTGATACATGTCCCCTTGGGCAGGACCCAGGTTCCCAAACACTTTTTAAGACAATACCATGCATATAAGCCTTTAAAATTAGCACTTTTGATTTTTCATGTTCGTGTCCCATAGACTTTAACGGTGTTCACGTGTTTGAACAAATTTTTTGCCTGTTCTCATGTTCTGGTGCAAACCGAACGGGTGGGTGTTCAGCCCATCCCTATTTACATTCACTTGAAAGGTAATGACTCACTGGAGATATTGTGCTTCTGTATTTAATAGTGATCAAATTGCACTCAATTACATGGACCATAGACTTTCTCTATACTATACCTCTCTGGCAGCCCAGCACTCCGCTCCAGGTGCCTCCTCACCACATAACATAGCCTCTATAAGACTCCAAATCTGGTCTGAGAACCAGTTGACTATTTTGGTACCTGTGTATCCAGCTTAGGTGTTGGTGTGTGTAAATATCTGAAGGCCTCCTTTTTCTAAAGATGGGTTGTAGGTTCCAAAGGACTGAAAGTGTGGATGAGGCCTTTGTCCCTTTAACATGGGGACCAGGTGTCTTGCAGGGGGGAAGGCTTTGCTGCTTCCTAAATGTTAAAGGCATGGGGCCTCGTGTGGTTCAGAAGGAAGGGGAGCATACTAGTTTCCCTGCCTTTCCTGGCCACTCAGACTGCATGCCTGGATAAGGACCTCATATGAATTTTAATGGAACCTCTTACTATTTTTTCATTTTTTGATTTTCTTTTTTAGGACACAGTATGCAAAAAACTGAAAAAAACAGTGTGGACTATACCTTTAAATTCATACCAGGCCATTAGCCAGGCATGTAGAATGGGTATACAGGAAAGATGGGCAACAAGCTTGTGCCCCCTTCCTGAATCATACTAGGCTATATGCCTTCAAAATTAGACATGGATATGGAACACAATAATTCTACTGGGGGCTCTCCCTCAAGATCTGTTAAAGACCTCAACCAAAAGCCAACTGAAAAGCCCCCATACAAGCGCAGTCGTTCCACTAACCAGGTGAAGAGTATGTGAGGTAAATCCGCGCTATGGCTAAGATGCTGTGGAATGTAGAGCTGCTGCCTCTATGAATACAATTCCACCTAGGTGGAGTGTATTAAAAAGTGTGTGGAAAGCAATAGTAGATATGGCGCTGCTCTTATGGGATAAAATATTGGTGATCAATTACCCTGTTTGGTGCTTAATGTGATTACTTAATTTCTGTGGATCTTAAATAATGTGTATATATGATAAAAATTAGCAAAAAAACTAGCAAAAAACAAAAAAAAAAAAAAAACATAAATGAATCCCTGTGTATACCGAAAATAAGTAATAATAAATTCTTATCAGGATGTGTTCCAAAATGAAATCCGTGGATGATTTGGATCAAAATCTATGATTATTTGTTACTGTACGGTTACAGGTTCTATTATCACTCTAATGCATAGTTTTACCTCATTATAATATGGGTGAAATTCCAAAGTAAAGTGCCACAGTCTTATATTTCATTATCTATATGAGAGATAACAACGTGCAAATGGTGCTGATAATGCAATCAAAGTGACTTGTGCTGGGTTATTACAAAAAAGTGACGTGCTGGATTGTGCAAAAAAGTGACTTGTGCTGAGTTATACAAAAAGTGACTTATGTGCTTCAAAACCAGTATTTTTGGATAAGAAAAGTTTAATTAATTGCAAAAGTCTTTTAGAGTTGTTCTGAAGGGAAACCCTCGTAGGGAACAAATTGATATGGGAAACTTCTTGTCCAGGTGCTGGCTAGTTGATGGTGCTTCAACAGCTTGCACTCACCGTAGTCACAGTATTTGCCACTGTGTAGCACTCCTGGATGTCCCCGGTCTGTGTTTTTAAATGTTGTTTCTTGGATTTACATATAAAACAAATTGATATGGGAAACTTCTTGTCCAGGTGCGGGACTTACGGACGTCTTGCAGCACCTCCAGTCTAATGAACACAGGCTGTTCATGACAGGACCAACGCTTTCTTTTATGTTTGCTTTTTGCCTTGCAAATGTGAGTACATTACTTTATCATCTATAATAATGTTTACCAATACGGTTTTACACTATGGGCATCCCTCCTTTCTTTTATATGTAAATCCGAGAAACAACATTTAAAAGCACAGACCGGGGACATCCAGGAGTGCTACACAGTGGCAAATACTGTGACTGCCTGTACCCCTGCAGGGGGAAGTGAGTCCAGTGAGTGCAAGCAGTATAAGAGCACGCTGTTGAAGCACCATCATCTAGCCAGCACCTGGACAGGAAGTTTCCCATATCAATGTGTTCCCTATGAGGGGTTCCCCTCAGAACCACTCTAAAAGACTTTTGCAATTAATGGAACTTTTCTTATCCAAAAATACTGGTTTTGAAGCACATAAGTCGCTTTTTGTATAACTCAGCACAAGTCACTTTTTTGCACAATCCAGCACAAGTCACTTTTTTGTAAAAACCCAGCACAAGTCACTTTGATTGCATTATCAGCACCATTTGCACGTTGTTATCTCTCATATAGATAATGAAATATAAGACTGTGGCACTTTACTTTGGAATTTCACCCATATTATAATGAGGTAGAACTATGCATTAGAGTGATAATAGAACCTATAACCTTGCAGTAACAAATAATCATAGATTTTGATCCAAATCATACACGGATTTAATTTTGGAACACATTCTGATAAGAAATCATTATTACTTATTTTCGGTATACACAGGGATTCATTTGTGTTTTTTTGTTTTTTTTTGCTAGTTTTTTTGCAAATTTTTATCATATATACACATTATTTAAGATCCACAGAAATTAAGTAATCACATTAAGCACCAAACAGGGTAATTGATCACCAATATTTTATCCCATAAGAGCAGCGCCATATCTACTCTTGCGTTCCACCAACCAAACTCACCGCTCAGACATTCGCTGAATTATTCCTGATGCCACCTGAATTCCTGAGTCCTGATGGTAGCTGGTAACCTAATCTCTTACTCCTCTTTTACTCTGATATGCTATGAACAGCATGACCAATATCCTAGTTGCTGTTGGATATACACTGGTTTAGTAGCACTTAGTTTATTAATCACGTTCTATAGGGATTTTTTCTCCTTTTTTTTTCAGTTCCAGCTGTTCTCCTGCTCCCTCGTGGGTTAAAACTCAGCACTCTGAGCAGTCGCTCATATCCTGGCAGCTCTTACCTGCTGTCAGCAGGTCTCACTCCTCAACACACTAGTCCAAGACAGACAACTCCACTCATTAATATTACGAATATACAAATATTGTTATGTTCCTACCGCTTATGTCAGTCTTCACTCTAATACTGATAAGAATGCTTCCACTCCTGAGGGTCATATAATACACAATTTGATATGCTGCCACTGTATCGTTACTGGTTTGAACTAGTTCACTTTTGCTTTATTTACAGGTAAACATACCCCTTTTTCTCCTTTACCCCCCACTCCCTCCCCTTCCCCTCCCACCCTTTTATTCCCCTCCCACCCTTTTATTCCCCTCCTACTTATTTTGTACATTGAACTGCTACTCTGTTTTAGAGTTCTTCAGCTGTATACTTTTCATTGATATCTGATTTATACCCTGTATGGTAAAAAAAATTACAATTAGAATGGTACTTTGCAAAGGAGGGTGGCAAAGCCATGTTAATGGGACAATGGCCTCGTTCCATATTCTGTTTGCCAAAAGAATGTACGGGTTTATGGGGATCACCTCTAAAAATTTGGAAGCCAACTCTTACAATAACTTAAGGGAATGAGTATGGGGTACATTAGTACCCCTTGTATACTTATTCTCAGAAAGAGTTAAAGGTAAATAGACAGATAAATACCTTTATTTAAATTTTAACATATTAACCTCTTCATGACAAAGGGTAAAACAAATCTTAATGCTTCAACCCAGTTTTACAACTTTGACTTTTGTAAAACTGTGCAGATCATCACAACTATTTAGTGCCCTAACTCTAACCCTGACAATGACCTAGTTCAAACTCTGATCTAGCTATTTTTTTTTATTATTATTATTTTTGTTTCACACTTCTTTGTTTACACTTTTCTCCTGTAACAAGGAGAAAAAGATACAATGGATCTTTTCCCTTATTCAGCAGGAGAAAAAAAAAAACACAGGGGAGGGCTGTACAGTGACTCTGACTGATCAGAGGCCATAACAGCAATCAGGTGATTGGGAATCGGGCTTCCTGGTGCTGATCATTGGTAAGAGACCCACAGCTTATGGTTAAATCTCTCAGCACAAACACAGTGGTGTATATATGAGCCCCCACTAAAGAAGGCCCACTTACATAGTTACATAGTAGGCGAGGTTGAAAAAAGACACAAGTCCATCAAGTCCAACCTATGTGTGATTATGTGTCAGTATTACATTGTATATCCCTGTATGTTGCGTTCATTTAGGTGCTTAGCTAATAGTTTCTTGAAACTATCGATGCTCCTCGCTGAGACCACCGCCTGTGGAAGGGAATTCCACATCCTTGGCGCTCTTACAGTAAAGAACCCTCTACATAGTTTAAGGTTAAACCTCTTTTCTTCTAATTTTAATGAGTGGCCTCAAGTCTTGTTAAACTCTCTTCTGCGAAGAAGTTTTATTTCTATTGTAGGGTCACCAGTACGGTATTTGTATATTGAAATCATATCCCCTCTCTTCTCCAGAGAGAATAAGTTCAGTACTCGCAACCTTTCCTCATAACTAAGATCCTCCAGACCGTTTATTAGCTTTGTTGCCCTTCTTTGTACTCGCTCCATTTCCAGTACATCCTTCCTGAGGACTGGTGCCCAGAACTGGACAGCATACTCTAGGTGCGGCCAGACCAGAGTCTTGTAGAGTGGGAGAATTATCTTTTTAGCTCTGGAATTGATCCCCTTTTTAATGCATGCCAATATTCTGTTTGCTTTGTTAGCAGCAGCTTGGCATTGCATGCCATTGCTAAGCCTATCAATTACTAGGACCCCCAGGTCCTTTTCCATCCTAGATTCCCCCAGAGGTTCTCCCCCAGTGTATAGATTGCATTCATATTTTTGCCACCCAAATGCATTATTTTACATTTTTCTACATTGAACCTCATCTGCCATGTATTTGCCCACCCCATTGATTTGTTCCCATCTTTTTGCAAGGTTTCCACATCCTTCGGGGAAGTTATTGCCCTGCTTAGCTTAGTATCGTCCGCAAATACAGAGATTTAACTTTTTATCCCATCCTCCAGGTCATTTATGAACAAATTAAATAGGATTGGTCCCAGCACAGAACCCTGGGGAACCCCACTACCCACCCCTGACCATTCCGAGTACTCCCCATTTATCACCACCCTCTGAACTCGCCCTTGTAGCCAGTTTTCAATCCATGTACTCACCCTATGGTCCATGCCAACGGACCTTATTTTGTACAGTAAACGTTTATGGGGAACCGTGTCAAATGCTTTTGCAAAATCCAGATACACCACATCTACGGGCCTTCCTTTATCTAGCTGGCAACTCACCTCCTCATAGAAGGTTAGTAGATTGGTTTGGCAAGAACGATTTTTCATGAATCCTTGGTGATTACTGCTAATGATACAGTTCTCATTACTAAAATCTTGTATATAGTCCCTTATCATCCCCTCCAAGAGTTTACATACTATTGATGTTAGGCTAACTGGTCTGTAATTCCCAGGGATGTATTTTGGGCCCTTTTTAAATATTGGTGCTACATTGGATTTTTTCCAATCAGCTGGTACCATTCCAGTCAGTAGACTGTAAAAATTAGGAACAACGGTCTGGCAATCACTTGACTGAGTTCCCTAAGTACCCTCAGATGCAAGCCATCTGGTCCCGGTGATTTATTAATGCTAAGTTTCTCAAGTCTAATTTTAATTCTGTCCTCTGTTAACCATGGAGGTGCTTCCTGTGTTGTGTCATGAGGATAAACACTGCAGTTTTGGTTACTGAAACCCCCCGATTCACTTGTGAAGACTGAGGAGAAGAATATATTCAATACCTTCGCCATCTCCCCATCCTTTGTAACCAGATGTCCTTCCTCATTCTTTATGGGGCCAATATGGTCAGTCCTCCTTTTTTTACGGTTTACATACTTAAAGAATTTCTTGGGATTTTTTTTGCTCTCCTCCGCTATGTGTCTTTCATGTTCTATCTTAGCCATTCTAATTGCACCCTTATATTTCTTGTTGCATTCTTTATAAAGTCTGAATGCTAAGGATGATCCCTCAACCTTGTATTTTTTGAAGGCCTTCTCCTTTGCTTTTATATGCATTTTTACATTGGAGTTGAGCCATCCAGGACTTTTGTTCGCTTTTTTAAATTTATTACCCAATGGGATACATTGGCTAATGCCCTTATTTAATATACTCTTAAAGCACACCCATCTCTCCTCCGTATTCTTTGTTCCTAATATTTTATCCCAATTTATGCCCTTTAGCAAGGTTTGTAGTTTAGGGAAGTGGGCTCTTTTGAAATTTAGTGTCTTTGTATTCCCTTTATGTTTCCTATTTGTGTGATTTATACTGAAACTAATTGACCTGTGATCGCTGTTACCTAAATTGCCCCGTATTTCCACATCCGTGATCAGGTCTGTATTGTTGGTAATCAGTAGATCCAGTAATGTTTTATTTCTAGTTGGTGCGTCTACCATCTGACCCATTAAATTGTCCTTCAAGAAATTAAGGAACTGGCGAGCCTTAAATGAATCTGTTGAACCAGGTCTCTGAAATTCCCACAAAATCCAAATCCTCCTCGTACAACAGTATCTCTAGTTCACCCATCTTGTCCGCCATGCTCCTGGCATTGGTAAACATGCCACATAGTTTAGACCGGTCGCATATTGTCCTCGTATTGGGTGTTTCAAGATTGCAACTAGGACTTGCTATTATACTTACCTTGTGTTTTTATGCTTTGGTCAACCTACCACTAATGCCCCCAATACTACCCTCTGGAATATCTTCTGCGCTGACTATCTCTACCTCTGGACCCTCCCCACCATCGCCAAGTTTAAAAACCCCTCTAACTTTTTGGCCATCTTCATTCCCAGCAGATCTGCACCCTCCTCATTTAGGTGCAGTCTGTCCCTTCTATAGTACCGGTTATCGACTGAGAAGTCGGCCCAGTCCTCCAGGAACCCATACCCCTCCTTACTACACCAGCTCTTCAGCCACTTGTTTACTTCCCTAATCTCCCTCTGCCTTTCTGGTATGGCTCGATGTACCGGTAGTATTCCTGAGAATACTACCTTGGAGGTCCTTTTCCTCAATTTAGCTCCTAAGTCCCTAAAATCATTCTTTAGGACACTTCATCTGCCTCTGACATTGTCATTGCTGCCAACGTGCACCATGACAGCTGGGTCTTCCCCAGCCCCTCCCAGTAATCTGTCCACAAGATCTGTGATGTGCTGAACCCAAGCAGCCGGTAGACAACATACTGTTCGGCGCTTCAGGTCTTGGTTACAGATTGCCCTCTCTGTCCTTCTAAGTAGACATGTGCAGGATGAAAAAAATTGTTTAGTTTAGTTTAGTTTCGATTTGTTATTTAACTAAATTTGTTTAGTTAAATTAGTTGCATTCGTTTTCGGGATTCGTTTAGTTTCGTATTCGAATTCGAAAAAATTCTACCGCATTCGAAAAAAAAACCTCAAATTCGAAAAAAATTCTACCGCATTCGAAAAAAACTATCAAATTCGAAAAAATTCTACCGCATTTGAAAAAAAACTATCAAATTCGAAAAAATTCTACCGCATTCGTAAAAAACGATCAAATTCGAAAAAATTCTACCACATTCTAAAAAAAAAACGATCAAATTTGAAAAAATTCAACCGCATTTGAAAAAAAAACTATCACATTTGAAAAAATTCTACCGCATTTGAAAAAGTAAACTATATATAAGCATTGAATGAAATCGAATTCCAATAGAAAAGATCCAAAAAGAATAGAAAATAAGAATAGCATGCAAAAACAATAGAACAGAATAGAAAAAAATATAATATATTTTATTCTAATCTTTTCTATTCAAATTCGAATTAATTCTGTACCAAATTCCAATTCCGGAAGATGTTTTATATATATATATATATATTTAGATCTATATATATCTATATATATCTATATATATATAGATCTATATATATCTATATATATATATATATATATATATATATATATATATATATATATATATATATATTTTGTTCCTATTCTGTTCTATTGTTTTTTCTATTCTAGTCTTTTCTATTACAATTCGACTTCATTCTATTTCTATATAACCATTTTCCTAAATTTGAACTTCGTATAGAATGAATTTGCATGCAAATAGAAAAGATTAGAATAAAATAGAAAATAATTGAAAAGAATAGCATAGAAAAACCATAGACCAGCATAGAAAAAAATAATATATATATATATATATATATATATATATATATATATATATATATAAAACCATCTTCCGAAATTCGAATTTCGTATAAAATGAATTCAAATTCGAATAGAAAAGATTAGAATAGAGTAGAAAAGAATAGACTAGAAAGACAATAGAACAGAATAGAATAAAACATTATATATATATATATATATATATATATATATATATATATATATATATATATATATATATATATATATATATATATATATATATATATATATATATATATATATATATATATATATGTATATATGTGTATATATATATATATATATATATATATATATATATATATATATATATATATATATATATATATATATATATATATATATTCTATTGTTTTTGTCTATTTTCTATTATTTTCTATTTCTAATCTTTTCTATTCAAATTCGAATTTAGTCTAGAATGAATTCAAATTTGAATAGAAAAGTTTAGAATAGAAAAGAATAGCATAGAAAAACAATGGAACAGAATAGAAAAAAATTATCTTTTATATATATATATATATATATATATATATATATATATTGAAGTGTAGAGGAGAACCACACACAGCTTTCAATCTAGTGTCAGCAAACAGGTCCTCCCACCGACCTTGTATATATAAAAATAAAGTTCAGATGTGTTCTGACTGATTTAAGGAAGGGTGCAAACAAATCAGCCTGAAATGTAATCTTTGTCTGAACAGATGATGGTAATGATTTTGTTTGGAATGACTCTACTTGCTTTGTAATCTTTTTCTAAAGATTTGATGGAATAAAGCAACAAATTTTTAAGTGCAACAACCTTTATATATATATTATTCTATTGTTTTTGTAGTCTATTCTTTTCTATCCTTTTCTTCTATTCTAATTTGATTTTCGAAATTAGAATTTCTGAAAATGGTTTTATATATGAAATTCAAATTTCGTATAGAGTGATTTTGAATTTGAATAGAAAAGATTAGAATAGAATAAAAAATAATAAAAAAGAATAGAATAGAAATAGAATAGAATAGAATTCTAATCTTTTCTATTCAAATTCAATTTAATTCTATATGATATTCGAATTTCTAGTCTATTCTTTTCTATTCTTTTCTATTCAAATCTTTTCTATTCTAATTCAAATTCATTCTATACGAAATTCGATCTTTAGAAGCCATGTTCTGAAATTCGAATTTCGTATAGAATGAATTCGAATTTGAATAGAAAAGACTATTATAGAATAGAAAATAATAGAAAAGAAAAGACTATTATAGAATAAAAAATAATAGAAAAGAAAAGAAAAGCATAGAAAAACAATAAAACAGAATAAAAACAAATATTATATATATGTATTCTATTGCTTTATGATTTTATATTCTATTTTATTGTATTTTTTAGAAAATCGATTTCTATTGTTTTCAAATTTGATTCAAATTTGTTTTCGAATTCGATTATGTTTTCGAATTCGATTCGAATATGTTTTCGACTTTGATTCAAATGTTTTCGAATTCGAATATGTTTTCGAATTTGATTCAAATTTGTTTTCAAATTCGATTCGAATTCATTCGCTTTTTTTCAGACTCGTTTAAATTCATCACTTTTGTAATTCGGAAATTCGGATGCATCCGAATTTCCGAATAATGAAAAATTCATCTGAATTTTCGATTCGGAACGAAACGAAATGCACATGTCTACTTCTAAGAATTGAGTCCCCTACCACCAGAATCTGTCTTTCCTTTCCCTTCGCTGCCCCCCCACTCTCACTGGAGGAGTTCTTCCCCCGGCAGCTAGGAGAGTCCCTCAGCTCCAGCAGTGCAGGTCCCTGACTGGTTTCACCAATGTCACTCAATGGAGGGTACTTATTGGGATGCTTCAGTCCTGGATCGGCCTTCCTGGCACTACCCCCTCTACCCTTCCTGACTGTCACCCATCTACTCTTTGCTAGTGCCTGCACCTCTTTGTCTCCACCCGCCTCTGTGCTGGCCCCTGCCGGCCCCTGCCGTGTACGTTCCTGGCTCTCCTTTGGTATGGAGGGACTTCTCAGTGCTGACAGTTGCTTCCCCAGATTTAGAACCTGGGCTTCCAGGGAAACAATGTGCTTACATTTTGCACAGCAGTATTCGCCCTCGATCAGATGATCAAGGAACGCATACATGCAGCAAGATGTACAAAGAGTCGCCTCTCCACTTCTCCACTTCTGTGAGGTCGCATACATGCATACACTCACTAGAAAGAGGCTTAAAAATCTCCCACCAAAATAGGGTAAACAATGTGTTTTGATGTAAATCCAATGTTAATCATGTTGTCAAACAATGTAAATCCCTGTCAATCATGATGACCCACTGTCAAGGCAACCCGCTGATAGATGCTCCATTGCCACATGGACCCACCACAGGATAATATTTTACTGATGCTACTCTAATTGCAAATTACAGATCCCCAGCTGGATGCTGATTGTAAACAAACCAGCTGGAGTTCTTGGGTGATGTCATCAGGGCTGCTGTTAGAAATCACAGGGCCCTGTGCAGCCTACCTGACAGGTTATTAATCTTTTTTTTATCCAATTTTAAAAATTATTTTTTACAAAAAGATTTTTTACATTTTAAAATTATTTTTACCATTTTTTTTACAATGCTGTTGGTTGGGGGGCATGGATGAAATAACAGGGTCCAAACAGACCCCTGACTTCTCACCTTTGAGAGAAAAAATTGGCGTGGGGTCCCCCCAAAATCCATACCAGACCCTTATCCGAGCAAGCAGCCTGGCAGGCCAGGAAAGGGGGGACAAGCGAGCGCCCCCCTCCTGAACCATACCAGGCTGCTTGCCCTCAACATGGGGAGGGTGCTTTGGGGATGATGTCCATCCATCTTCAATCATGCCGCCCGATGGACCTGAAAAAAAAAAAAGCTCTGCCTCGATGGGTGGCCTCCTGGCAACTGCTGTCTCTTCGCTGTGACAGCTATTATATAGGCAAGGGCGGGGCCACCCGGTGATGTAACTGAGTGACCCCGCCCCTTCTGATGTCATGTCATGTGATGTCAGAGGGGGTGGTATCATCCGGTTACATCAGTGGGTAGCCCCGCCTATGCCTATATACGAGCTGTCAAAGGGAAAAGACAGCAGTCGCCAGGAAGCCTCCCATGGAGGAGTTTTTTCATTTTTTTTTCTATTTTTCGGGTCCGTCGACTGTATTGACTGTATGGACTAATTCTTATTAATTCATTTTGGGTATATCTTGTGGTTTCCTCCCCTCCCTGTTATTGATCCCTTATGGTCCACCTTATAGCTGCCAGTGAGCGATGACTCACACACTACCTGACAGTTCTGTGTGATATATTGCCACTGATGATATCCAATGGGATAAAACACGGAAACACGTGGTGTGGTGTGCCTCTTTCTACACACTGAAGTTGGTGAAGGGACTACATCTCTCTTTCCTTTTACAAATGAGATTGTTTGTATTAGAATAGTGCAGCATGTGGACTTTTTATCTTTATTATTTGCTTATCAACAAATTGTGCTGGCTGCTTATACTAGGATCGTTATTATTGCCCAGTAGCGCAGATACCCACATTGTTTCTATTTTTACCATATGAATATAGTAGATCTGTTGATAGGTATTTAGGAATAGAACCATGGAATGGTACAGAAAATAGGATATCAATGAGACTAAAAAAAAAACAAAAACACCATAAAACTCAGTCAAATAGAGCCCACGATCTTGTGTTTCCTCCCTAGGGTCCCAGAGGAGCATGTCCTGGAGGAGCATTCCAGCTGTTACATTTGGATACACGGTCCCCATGTTGCAGGTGAAACAGGTCCCAAATCTCTGGGTGCATCTGAACAGCTGCAATAAGCTAAGACTGGGACACATCATTTGCCATTTTGAAGAAAATAAAGACAGCACAGGTACAGTTTGCTTCAGCGGACCAATGAACAATGGTGTGCAGCCCAAAAGAGAAGGAAGGAAGGTCAGAGGGAGCTTCCTTTATACACACAACTTCCTTATTTGGAATTTTCTCCATCATGTTTACTACACTGTAATGTAAAAATGCTGAACACTGCAGGGGGTGGAGCTAGCCGGAGACCACGATGGCTGCGCTTTAACAGAGCTCCGGCAACAACGGGCACAAAATGGCTCATACTGAGCAAACCAGCAAATTTGGCACCCCACAGTGGTGTTCTAGCCTGCTGACACTAGAGGAGCATAATCCCAGCATGCTAAGACGCAAGGCAGTGGGGAACCGTCCCCACAAACTCACAGAGTTCTTCTCCATGGGGCCTAGGCAAAATGGCACCAGCTCATCATCCACCCTGGCCTCTGGACTCTCTAATCTTTCCTCCCAGAAGGGGAAACTGAAAAAAAGGAGCAGCCCTCCTAAAAGTAAAGATCTCTCTCAAGCTACATCATCCTCTGGAAGCCCAGAAAAGACAAGATACAGGATGGATGCAGCGGATGAAGAAAATGAGGTGAGCTCTTTCCATGCTTCAGGGGTTTCTAGGGAGCTGCCAGACTCTATAGACCAGTTCCTCACTAATAATCAGCCTGTTCTGGATACAGTACTTAAAGAAATGCTGGTACCATTAAGAAGCTCCCTCCACTCAGATATGGTATTATGGGTGCATAAATTTAGCATGGACTTACAATCGATCTCAGATAGAACGACTCATGTAGAGAAAAAAATGGGGAAATACGCATCCACAATCAATGCTCTGATGAAAGTAATGAGGAAGACATAGAGGGGATGAAAGCTAAAATGGCGGACATGGAGGACAGATCCAGAAGGAATAATGTCAAGATCAGGGGTATTCCGGAATCTGTCCTGCAACAGGATCTGCGCAAATATGTCTCCCAGCTTTTTATCACAGTATTACCTGATATGTCTCCTCTTGATTTCACTGTGGATAGAATACGCTGTCTCCTTAAACCCACCTATCTCTCTGTTAATGTACCCAGAGATGCCATATTGAGATTCCATTTTTACCATACCAAAGAAAAGCTAATGGCAGTGTCCCACCAGAGAGAACAGATACCATCCCCTCACACAGACTTACAATCCTATGAGGACCTATCTCAGTATACCCTCCAAAAATGCAGGAATCTAAACGCCATTACCAAAGCCCTTAGAAATCACAAGCTGAGCTACAAATGGGGTTTTCCAATAAAGCTGATTGCCACTAAAGATGGAACAGAACATGTGATGGATTTGTGGCTAAAGGCATGGCCTTACTGAATACATGGGGCATTATCCCTGAACAGACTACGCATCCACGTCAAAATGGCAATCACACCAACCAAGACTCCGAATGGCGTACAGTAAACAACAAGAATGCCCGCTCTCATAATTGACCTGGAACCGGGTTATAGCTACACATGCAATACCCGCTAGGTGTCAGGGAATTTAGTAGACCAGACTGTGTGGACTGCACAGAGGAAACCAGAAACAAATAAAATCAACAAAAAAAATAAGGGTGTTTATTATTAAATGGGTGACAAATAGGTGAAATGTATACAGTGCAAACAGCCACAGACCCGCAAACAAATGGTATATACAAATGGATGGGAAATACCGTAATCGTAACAAAAGCCGGGCCGAGGTCATACACAAGGAGGTCAGTCAAATGGGAAAGGACAGGAACCAACAGGACAGGGAGAGGATGGATGGATAGGTGGCAGGGATCCAGGGAAACCAGGAAACCGGAGGGACAAGAGCAGGATGGGCTCAGGATAGGGATCGGATCAGATCAGGACAGATACAGGCTCAAGGTCAAGATACAGGCAGCAAGATCAGGGCACAGGAAGAGAGATACCAAGGCAAGCATGTGAGGGCTTGTGGGGTATTTATAAGGCTGCAGTAATTGACCTCATGTTACATCTGAGCGCAGAGGGTGCTGTCTGCTCCACACTGCCAGAGTACACCCGCTGGTGGACACCAGTACTACGGCCCAAGGATGCAACAGTGCCACCAGCAGGTGAGTCCTCTTACTACAGGTCCTAGGTGTTGGAAGACACCCGCTGGTGGACACTGGTACTGCGATCCAAGAGACCGATAGCGCCACCAATGGGTAAACCTTCTCATGAACTGTTTTCTTATTTTGTTTGCTGGTTCGAAAGAACACTTCTCTCCCCTAAATCTCTGAGTGACTATGAGTCACACCCACCTACTCTCCTCTAATGTTAGGCTATTTGCCACTGTTTTGTTCAGTTACTGTTCCAATGCTTATTCTTTTTCTACTCTAACAGTCACAAGTGAACCTCCCAAATATAGAGTTAACTAGGTCTACATCTGAGAAGACAACATGGACTCCAGAACTCCTCCAACTTCCACACTTCTACCTGATATAGGACAAGATACCGCCAACAGTAAGTGATCTCAGCACCACGATACTCAGCACTACCTCACTTATCCAACATGGCGGTTAACTTTTTGACCATCAACGCCAAAGGCCTTAACCATCTGGCCAAACGAAGATCCATGTGGAAGGAAGCCCTTCAACACAATTATGACATGCTATGTGTTCAAGAGACGCATTTTCATAATCTATCACCTCCTAAATGCATACACCCCAAATTTCCTTTCATTTATACCGCGGAAGCAAAAAAGAAAGGGGTGCTGATAGCAGTGAGAGATATAGTAGCTTTCTGACTTCAGGAGGTCATATACGATCTGCAAGGTCGATTTCTAATTCTGATATGCGAAATAAACTCCAATACCTACACAGTAGCTAACATCTTTGCACCTAATACCAGACAAATAAGGTTTTTCCATAGGATAATGAGGAAAATACACAGGGTACAGAGAGGTCTGTTAGTGCTATGTGGGGATAATATTACCCCAGACTCAACTATGGACTCTACCTCCAAGCCCAAACGTATTCCACCATCATTGAAGGCAGTGTTAAGGTCTTATGAGCTATATGATGCCTGGAGATGCATCAATGCTAATGGACGGGACTACTCATTCTTTTCAAATAACCATGTCTTATACTAGAATAGATTTGTTTTTAGTAGTTAATGGGTATTGTTCAAATGCAAATCTGCAAAAATGAATACCATTACCTGGTCGGATCATGCCTCGGTGAAGTGTGATGGTGGGCGACTCCTCCACTCACAGCCCTAGCTTCATATGTAGGGCCAGCCCTAGGCTTTTCCAGGATGGACCAGGTATCAGATTGCTAAACAAATTGCAGAGTTCTTTGAGAATAACCAAAACTCGGTATGTAATCACTTTACTGTATGGAATGTCCACAAGGCATTCACAAGAGGCATTATGATTCAACAAGGGGCTAGGAACAAGAAAAGGAGGCAGCAGCATACCGAGACATTAATATCACAAATTGATAAACTCGAAAAACAAAACATGACACATACCTCCCAGACACTGATTGAGCAGCTAACAAATCTCCGCAAGGAACTAAGAATACTATTTCTTTTTTTTTTTCTCAGACAAAAAGGTTTTATTGAAGGTAAGTTATTGCATACAGTTCCAGAGCATAAACAATATTTTTACAAAATGTAAATCAGATCATACACAAAAGAGGCAGTTAGTACATTTCATCTCATTCTCTTAGCAGGTTCAAAGTACTTTGTAGGACTCATATGACCATTATCATCTTCCTCCTGTTTCCCCATACATTAACAAGCATTTATGTAATACTCTCTGTATATTCTTTTTAAATCCATCTGATGACAGTAGACTTTAGAATACCTGTTCAAGCACCAAGTCTACTGGCGCCAGACCAGGTACATCCAGCCAATGGGCCCATAATTTCTCATATTTTTTAGAGGCCCCCCTATGATGATATATGATTTTTTCCATACGGAGTGTGACTCCCATTTGTGTAATCCATTCTTGCACCGTGGGTGGGTCTTTGTATTTCCAGTGCCTGAGGATAAGCATACGGGACAGAAACAGAGCTCTTCTAATAGCTTGCTTAAGGATATCCTCAGTCAGGAGGTCATCTATTATCCCCAGCAGGGATGAGCCGAACACCCCCCTGTTCGGTTCGCACCAGAACATGCGAACAGGAAAAAAATTTGTTCGAACACGCGAACACCGTTAAAGTCTATGGGACGCGAACATGAATAATATAATAATAAAAGTGCTAATTTTAAAGGCTAATATGCAAGTTATTGTCATTAAAAGTGTTTGGGGACCTGGGTCCTGCCCCAGGGGACATGAATCAATGCAAAAAAAAGTTTTAAAAACGGCCGTTTTTTCAGGAGCAGTGATTTTAATAATGCTTAAAGTCAAACAATAAAAGTGTAATATTCCTTTAAATTTCATACCTGGGGGGTGTCTATAGTATGCCTGTAAAGGGGCGCATGTTTCCCGTGTTTAGAACAGTCTGACAGCAAAATGACATTTTGAAGGAAAAAACACATTTAAAACTACCGCGGCTATTGCATTACCGACAATACACATAGAAGTTCATTGATAAAAATGGCATGGGAATTCCCCACAGGGTAACCCCGAACCAAAATTAAAAAAAAAAAATGATGTGGGAGTCCCCCTAAATTCCATACAAGGCCCTTCAGGTCTGGTATGGATATTAAGAGGAACCCCAGCCAAAATTTAAAAAAAAATTGACGTGGGGTTCCCCCTAAATTCCATACCAGACCCTTCAGGTCTGGTATGGATTTTAAGGGGAACCCCGCGCCAAAAAAAAAAAAAAAACGGCGTGGGGTCCCCCCAAAAATCCATACCAGACCCTTATCCGAGCACGCAACCTGGCAGGCCGCAGGAAAAGAGGGGGGGACGAGAGTGCGCCCCCGCCCCTCCTGAACCGTACCAGGCCACATGCCCTCAACATTGGGAGGGTGCTTTGGGGTAGCCCCCCAAAACACCTTGTCCCCATGTTGATGAAGACAAGGGCCTCATCCCCACAACCCTGGCCGGTGGTTGTGGGGGTCTGCGGGCGGGGGGCTTATCGGAATCTGGAAGCCCCCTTTAACAAGGGGACCCCCAGATCCCGGCCCCCCCTGTGTGAAATGGTAAGGGGGTACTTACCCCTACCATTTCACTAAAAAACTGTCAAAAATGTTAAAAATGACAAGAGACAGTTTTTGACAATTCCTTTATTTAAATGCTTCTTCTTTCTTCTATCTTCCTTCATCTTCTTCTTCTGGTTCTTCTGGTTCTTCTGGCTCTTCTGGTTCTTCCTCTGGCGTTCTCATCCAGCATCTCCTCTGCAGCGTCTTCTATCTTCTTCTCCTCGGGCCGCTCTGCACCCATGGCACGGGGGGAGGCTCCCGCTCTTCTCTTCTTCTTTTCTTTACTTCTTCTCTTCTTCATTTTCTTCTCCTGGCCGCTCCGCATCCATGCTGGCATGGAGAGAGGCTCCCACTGTGTGACGGCGTCTCCTCGTCTGACGGTTCTTAAATAACGGGGGGCGGGGCCCTTGTTAAAGGGGGCTTCCAGATTCCGATAAGCCCCCCAACCGCAGACCCCTACAACCACCGGCCAGGGTTGTGGGGATGAGGCCCTTGTCCTCATGAACATGGGGACAAGGTGTTTTGGGGGGCTACCCCAAAGCACCTTCCCAATGTTGAGAGCATGTGGCCTGGTACGGTTCAGGAGGGGGGGCGCACTCTCGTCCCCCCTCTTTTCCTGCAGCCTGCCATGTTGCGTGCTCAGATAAGGGTCTGGTATGGATTTTTGGGGGGACCCCACGCCGTTTTTTTTTTGTTTTTTTGGCGCGGGGTTCCCCTTAAAATCCATACCAGACCTGAAGGGTCTGGTATGGAATTTAGGGGGAACCCCACGTCAATTTTTTTTAAAATTTTGGCTGGGGTTCCCCTTAATATCCATACCAGACCTGAAGGGCCTTGTATGGAATTTAGGGGGACCCCCACATCATTTTTTTTTTTTTATTTTGGTTCGGGGTTGCCCTGCGGGGAATTCCCATGTCGTTTTTATCAATGAACTTCTATGTGTATTGTCGGCAATGCAATAGCCGCGGGTAGTTTTAAATGTGTTTTTTTCTTCAAAATGTCATTTTGCTGTCAGACTGTTCTAAACACAGGAAACATGCGCCCCTTTACAGGCATACTATAGACACCCCCCCAGGTACGAAATTTAAAGGGATATTACACTTTTATTGTTTGACTTTAAGCATTAATAAAATCACTGCTCCTGAAAAAACGTCCGTTTTTAAAACTTTTTTTTGCATTGATCCATGTCCCCTGGGGCAGGACCCAGGTCCCCAAACACTTTTTATGACAATAACTTGCATATAAGCCTTTAAAATGAGCACTTTTGATTTCTCCCATAGACTTTTAAAGGGTGTTCCGCGGCATTCGAATTTGCCGCGAACACCCCAAATTGTTCGCTGTTCGGCGAACTTGCGAACAGCCAATGTTCGAGTAGAACATGAGTTCGACTCGAACTCGAAGATCATCCCTAATCCCCAGCAAACATGGTTTAGGGTCTAAAGGTATCAGTATCTGGAAAACTCTGTTAATGGTATCAATGACATTGTTCCAATAGAGGTGCAATTTGGGGCATTTCCATAGGAGATGGATGAGATCTCCGTGATCTCTGGAACATCTGGTGCAGGTGGGGTCAGTACCTATTCCCATACGGGCCAATCTAGCTGACGTGAAGTGTACTCTAGACAGTATATAAAGCTGGGAGAGTTTTTGAGCAGCATTTAACGAACACATGGGGACAGCCTGCAAGGCTTCCTCCCATTGTTCCTCTTCAAATGCGCCAACATCTTGTTCCCATTGAGACACAACCTTCAGGGGTGTGTCCCTTAGGAAGAGATTCAAGAGCATGGTATAGCAATCAGATATAAACCCTTTGTAATTAGTTATTTTAAATAGGTAATTAAAAATGGATGTGGGCTCCAAGATCCAAGCATCCGTACTTTTCTGAGAATCTATCGCGTGTTTGAGTTGCCTATGATAAAAAAACATAGACACCGGCAATTGAAAGGCTTCTCTGAGCTCCGAGAAGGATCTCAATTTGCCATCTCTGAATATGTGTATCATGTGTGACACCCTGTATTGTTTCCATTTCAAACCATATGGTATTTTTGCTATCTCTAGATAGTGGTTATTTTCCCAAATGGGGCTATATTTGGTAAAGCCCTCCACCCCCTGGAGCATCCTGACCTTATTCCAGATCTTCTGCATAAGAGCGTAAGTTGGGAAGAGTTTATTGGATTTAGTGTATTGTAGGGCCTTTAAACCATCTGTTACCTCTCTCTTGGACGTGAACCGGAGTATTTCAGCCGAGGAGTAGGGATGAGCTTCGAGTTCGAGTCGAACTCATGTTCGACTCGAACATTGGCTGTTCGCAAGTTCGCCGAACAGCGAACAATTTGGGGTGTTCGCAGCAAATTCGAATGCCGCAGAACACCCTTTAAAAGTCTATGGGAGAAATCAAAAGTGCTAATTTTAAAGGCTTATATGCAAGTTATTGTCATAAAAAGTGTTTGGGGACCCGGGTGACGTGGGAGTCCCCCTAAATTTCATACCAGGCCCTTCAGGTCTAGTATGGATATTAAGGGTAACCCCAGCCAAAATTTAAAAAAAAATGATGTGGGGTTCCCCCTAAATTCCATACCAGACCCTTCAGGTCTGGTATGGATTTTAAGGGGAACCCCGCGCCCAAAAAAAAACAAACGGTGTGGGGTCCCCCCAAAGATCCATACCAGACCCTTATCCGAGCACGCAACCTGGCAGGCCTCAGGAAAAGGGGGGGGACGAGAGTGCTCCCCCCCTCCTGAACCGTACCTGGCCACATGCCCTCAACATTGGGAGGGTGCTTTGGGGTAGCCCCCCAAAACACCTTGTCCCCATGTTGATGAGGACAAGGGCCTCATCCCCACAACCCTGGCCGGTGGTTGTGGGGGTCTGCGGGCGGGGGGCTTATCGGAATCTGGAAGCCCCCTTTAACAAGGGAACCCCCAGATCCCGGCCACCCCTGTGTAAAATGATAAGGGGGTACTTACCCCTACCATTTCACTAAAAAACTGTCAAAAATGTTAAAAATGACAAGAGACAGTTTTTGACAATTCCTTTATTTAAATGCTTCTTCTTTCTTCTATCTTCCTTCATCTTCTTCTGGTTCTTCTGGCTCTTCTGGCTCTTCTGGTTCTTCCTCCAGCGTTCTCGTCCAGCATCTCCTCCGCGGCGTCTTCTATCTTCTTCTCGGGCCGCTCCGCACCCGGCCGGAGGAAGAACCAGAAGAGCCAGAAGAACCAGAAGAAGATGAAGGAAGATAGAAGAGAGAAGAAGCATTTAAATAAAGGAATTGTCAAAAACTGTCTCTTGTCATTTTTAACATTTTTGACAGTTTTTTAGTGAAATTGTAGGGGTAAGTACCCCCTTACCATTTCACACAGGGGGGGCCGGGATCTGGGGGTTCCCTTGGTAAAGGGGGCTTCCAGATTCCGATAAGCCCCCCGCCCGCAGACCCCCACAACCACCGGCCAGGGTTGTGGGGATGAGGCCCTTGTCCTTATCAACATGGGGACAAGGTGTTTTGGGGGGCTACCCCAAAGCACCCTCCCAATGTTGAGGGCATGTGGCCTGGTACGGTTCAGGAGGGGGGGCGCACTCTCGTCCCCCCCTCTTTTCCTGCGGCCTGCCAGGTTGCGTGCTCGGATAAGGGTCTGGTATGGATTTTTGGGGAGACCCCACGCCATTTTTTTTTTTGGTGCGGGGTTCCCCTTAAAATCCATACCAGACCTGAAGGGTCTGGTATGGAATTTAGGGGGAACCCCACATCTTTTTTTTTTAAATTTTGGCCGGGGTTCCCCTTAATATCCATACCAGACCTGAAGGGCCTGGTATGGAATTTAGGTGGACTTCCACGTCATTTTTTTTTTAAATTTTGGTTCGGGGTTTCCCTGTGTTGAATTCCCATGCCATTTTTATCAATGAACTTCTATGTGTATTGTTGGCAATGCAATAGCCGCGGGTAGTTTTAAATGGAATTTTTCCTTTGAAATGTCATTTTGCTGTCAGACTGTTCTAAACACGGGAAACATGCGCCCCTTTACAGGCATACTATAGACACCCCCCAGGTACGAAATTTAAAGGGATATTACACTTTTATTGTTTGACTTTAAGCATTATTAAAATCACTGCTCCTGAAAAAACGTCCGTTTTTAAAACTTTTTTTTGCATTGATCCATGTCCCCTGGGCAAGACCCGGGTCCCCAAACACTTTTTATGACAATAACTTGCATATAAGCCTTTAAAATTAGCACTTTTGATTATTCATGTTCGTGTCCCATAGACTTTAACGGTGTTCGCGTGTTCGAGCAAACTTTTTTCCTGTTCGCATGTTCTGGTGCGAACCGAACAGGGGGGTGTTCGGCTCATCCCTACCGAGGAGTCTCTCAGGTTCATTTCCAAGTCTTGTCTAGGTCTTATGACTCTTGCAATGTGTTGGGAAGCTAAGTAGTAAACCCAGGGATTGGGCAGTGCTAAGCCTCCGTCGTCTTTGGGGCGCTGTAGCTGCTCAAGTTTAATTCTAGGGGGTTTTGATAGCCATATAAATGACCGGAAGAGGGAGTTAATGATTCTTAATTTTTTCAAAGTAATAACTATAGGGGAGTTGTGGAGCACATAAAATAATTGTGGCATAAGGATCATCTTTATTAGGTTTATTCTCCCTACTTGGGATAGTTTCAGTTTACTCCATACTTTGACACGATCGCAACAGCAATTAATCAAAGGGGTTAGGTTTAGGTTGATGTAGTCCAACGTACAGGCTGTAACCTGTATGCCCAGATATTTAAGGGATGTCGAGACCGGGATATCCTGCATATTCCTTTGGGATGGGGACGGGTCACGGTCTAGCAGTAGCAGAGAGGACTTG